>JAFMOD010000064.1:2520693-2701355 GCA_019802435.1 Corydoras maculifer | reverse complement strand
AAAGACAGAATGTAATAAAAAGCTGTAGTTTGCAGTCATTAAATAGTTTACACACAAGAATGATAATGGAAGTTTATTTAATAAATAGCAGCATCACAAAAATGTACTGTGAATGATTCAGAATGACAACAGAAGTGTTCTGAACATTCACACATTTTGGTATAAAACGACCTTTTCAATAGGGGGATTTTACTCATACATTAGTCCTAAAATTCTACACTTTCACAAAACAACAAGCATTTACAGCATTTTACACAACAAAAGACTATAGGTTCGTCATTTTTCTGTAACTGTTATGTGGCTTGTCCTGACAACAGAGCAAGAACCGTGTTTATTTTTTTGCCTTTTTTAATATAGTTCCATTTCTCTGCATTTCATCTTAACACAGGCAGATAAGTGACCTTTACATTCGTCAGAAAGAAATCTTGTTATAGCAAGTGGCCTTAGTCTTCCAATAAAATGAATAAGAAGTAAAACAGTTGAACTCATTCCATTGATATCTAACATCATTAAATAAAAAATAATTATTAAAACAGTATAATTGTAATGCATTGTATAGAACTGTCGAGAATGTGCAGTGGTGTGGCGGGGCTGTGATTGTGAGGTGGTACATTCTTATGGCTTTAATTTCTAAACTAGGAGACTATAAGAAATCAAAAATGCTCCAAGAAATGCATGAGTAACAATGCATAGTTAGTTTTAGTTTGTAATCTCCTAATAATATAAAGATATACGGATACACAGGCACATGATAACTGCTTAACTAAATGGAACTGAGCTGAATTGTATGAATAGTGTACTGTCTGACGTTTTGAGGAGGTTAGGGGCCGGGAGGGAGGTCAGTCTGTTCCTCTTCATCTTGTTCCTTGCATTTAAACGATCTAATCCAGTGCAATATATGCAACAGCCACATGATGGCGTGAGAATCTTGGAAATGGAAGCCTTGCTGCTGAAACAGCTCACAATGTTGAGTATTTGTTTATTGAGGATTTTTCATGCAATAGATTTTTTTTTGGCATTCAGACATCTGAACCTGTTCAAACACACAGCGTGGTGTCAATTTATTATGTTTTCTAATAAACCACCAGATAGTGCTCTGGATAGTGTTCTGGATTGCCTCGTTGCAAATGTCATAATGATTGAGTGATGTCTCACCAGCATACATTCTAAAGTGTGCTAATAACCAGTCATTGTGCTGGCACATGATCCGATGAGTCAGCGCATCCTGAAGCGATGCTACTAAAGAATGCACAGCCGCAGTGCATCAAACGCTGCTGGTGTGTTCTGCGAGCGTGACACAGCTATTGACGGTGAGCGTGGACGTACCAGTTTGCATCTCAATACCGAGATGAGTGTCCATATCAGGCAGCTCCAGCTTCTGGATGGAGTTCCCATCTCCGTTTCGAAAGTTACTGTTCCTATCGACGTCGTCACATATGAGGAGTGGCGTGACGGCAGTTTGTGTCTGGCAGGTCACATGAATGGGTATGGGTTTGAGTCGCACTGCGGTGTAATGGCAGCGCATGTATCTTGAGAAGGCCCGTCTGTAGGTCTTATTGAACAGTGTGTATACCAGAGGGTTCACACCTGATGAGATATACCCCACCCAGACAAACACGTTGAGCAGCTCGGAGAGCAGGGGCTCGTCGCACGCGTTACGGCAAAGCACAAACAGCACGTTGGTGATAAAAAACGGGCACCACATGAGCAGAAACAGGAAGAACACGATTCCCAGGACCTTGGAGGCGCGCCGCTCGTTTTTGATGGCCTGCATCATGCCGCGGCGCCCGTGCGAGCCAGCCGGAGAACTCAGCTGAGAAGGGGCCTCCGATCCGGCCACCATGGAGATGTTGTCAGAAGTCGTCGGGCTCAGCGAGTTCCCCAAGCGCAGGCAAATCACACTGCTCCGCCGTGAAGGGACAGGTGGTGGAGCCAGTTGAGACGACGAGGCGGCTGACGACTGCAGAGGCTGCTGGGAAGTGGCTTTGGCCTCAAAAAGGAAGACAGAGGCCTGCCGCTGAAGGGCCTGCACTGTCAAGCAGTAGGTGACCACCATGATGACCAGCGGGATGAAAAACGCCACGAATGAACCCACCAACACGAAGCGCTCCTCTTTCAGCACACAGCTGTCGTTCACAAATACTTTATTCTCATTGTGAAGGCCAATCACCGGGATAGGCATAGAAATACCTGTGAGAAATTGAGATAGAGGGGCATTGGTTACCAGTTCAGGAGGCTTGAGAAATCATTTGGTAACATAAAAAAATGATCACAATGTCTTCACTTTGCAAACATACATACAATACAGTACTAGTTAAATGTTAGGACACGCCCCCTTTTTGCTTCACTTACTGTAAAATGAACTGCAGGTTTTCTGTTTGTGGACTACTGTACATACTGTGTATGTCCCTTTAATCTGTTCTCTAATGGTCAATAGTAGCACCACAGAGCTGGAATTATTTGGTTGGTGCATTATTCCTATCCCAGCAGTGTCACTGAGGTGTTTAAATGAAACTACAGCAGCACTGCTGCACTGAAACCCCCTCACCGCATCAGTGACACTGCAGAACTGACAAACAATCCACCACCCAAATTAGACCTGTTCTCTGATGGTCAGAATGTCAATAGTACCACCACTGATCATGAAAACTTCACTCAGATCGGCCTCCCAGCGCTAAGTGGAGGACGTACTAAGCACTACATCACAGTCTGCTCTAATTTGACTTTGAATCCATGACTTTGGACTGTAAGAGGAAACCGGACCACCTGAATACACCCACATGGACACTGGGAGAACATGAAAACTCCACTCAGATTGAGATTTGTGCTGAGAGATTCTACAACTTTATTTATTTTGTTTTAAGAAATCTATTTAAGCTCCGTAAATGTCAGCAGCAGTGATTCAGAAGTCTTTATTTTTATAGAGACAGAACTTGCGGTGGCCTGATATGAAAATGAAGGTCAGTAAATCTGTTTAAATGGCAATAATTAATCCTATCCCTGCAATCATACTGACACAGGACACATGGTTCAACTTACTGATTAGAATTATAAGCATAAAGACCCACAGACTTAAACACTCAATGTTTCCTACTAATAGGGTTTTGTGTCAATTCTTACTCATTTTCTAGAGTGTGACCATGTTGGCTTGTAATTAACATCTACGAGCACTTTGGTAAAACCATAGTTCAAAGATTTCCACTCAAATCAGTAGACATTTTTATCCTAATGAATGGTTAAGTGCATGCTTCATCCAATTATACAGGATGAATCATAGAGACAACCAACAGAGGACGCATTCTCTTTCAGTTCAATCAGGCAATCGTATACAGCTGAGTTCTGAGTAGACAGCAAATAACTGTGCTTAAAAAAAAAATCAAACGCATCATCAGGAGCATGTTTAAAAATGACATGGCACAGTTTGTGGATGGTCTAATGGCATCATCCAGAGGTTTGTAAATGCAGACTGAACCAACAATGAAAAATTAAATACAGCTTAGAAACGCTACGGGGCTGATTTGTATTTGAAACTAAACCGGGGTGCGCAAAATATTTGACTCACAGGCCAGGGTCTGATGAATCTGTACTGTACCTACTGTAGTTTGAATTAAACACCGTTACAGAAATAGTTTGGAACCTTAACACGTAGCAAAACAAATATATACAAATACTTCATTCATTCATTCATTCATTATCTTCCGTTTTATCCTCTATTAGGTTCGCGGGGGGTTCTCCATGCCCATCCAGGGGAGAACGTCTCGGGTGCTTCGCAGATACACCCAGGACAGGGTGCCAATATATCATTGGGCACACTCTCACTCACCAAACACACTCTATAGGGGGCAATTTGGAGAACTCAATTGACTTGATCCATGTTTTTGGACTGTGGGAGGAAACCGGAGAACCCGGAGGAAACCCATGCGGACACGGGGAGAACATGGAAACTCCACCCAGATTGGGATTCGAACCGGGAATCCCTAGCGCTGAGAGGCGAATGTGCTAAACACTAAGCCACGTGCCGCCCTATATACAAATACTTATTGTACAAATATTTTTATTCATTTTTTATTACATGCCAATGAATATAACTTAAAGGACTTAGCCTTTTTCTTTTATTTGCAGACAATATCAGTCAATATTGGCGAGTCACTGCCGTGTACGAAAACGTAGAATGTAAAACACCAAACATGGAGCGGCTTATTTATTGGGAAAATGCAGGAATAGCAGGGTAAAGGAACCCAAATTTAGTTCTAATAATGGAATACTTTGATAATATAGTTTAAAGAAGGCCGAATTAAAAAGCCAAACGGGCCGCATCTGGCCTGCTTGACTTACTGTGTAAATGCTTTTTGTTTTGTTATTATCAGGAGCCCCATAGGACCATAACAGTGCAGGTATTATTTGAATGTTGATAATTGGCAGCAGTGATGGCTTAGTAATTAGCATGTTCGCTTCTCAGCGCTGGGGATCCAGGTTCAAATCCAGATCTGGGTGGAGTTTCCAAGAAGGCTTCCCACAGTCCAAAAACATGGATTTAATGTAAATTGGCTGCTCTAATTTGCCCCTCTATAGTGTGTGTGTGTGTGTGTGTGTGTGTTTGTGTGAGTCTGTGCACAGCTATAGATTGGCACCCTGTCCTTAGTGTATTTGCAAAGAGCCTGAATCGTTGCATGGGCATGGGGTTGAATGTAGTACAGGATTAAGCAGAAGGTAATAGATGGATGGATGATTCGCAGCACTGCAGTTACACTGATGTAGCAGTGGGTTGGTGTGTTGTTCTGTTAGGGGGAGAACACTTTACTGACACTGCTGGACTGAGAATAATCCATTACCCCAAAATATCCCACCGCCAGATGCCTCGCACACGTACACACACCCTCTGGTCTGGGTTCTGGAAAATCTTAAAATCTCTGACTTCAAAACACTAAACTAATGGGGCTTACGAAAGAAATCTAACACAAAACAAATAAACCGAATTCTCTATGACTGCAGTCGCAACAGACTACACTGAGGTTGCAAAATGCTTTGGGGACATAAAGTTCTGGGAACAGACGGGGCACGAGCTAATCTCCTTCTTTAAGAATCATGCCATGTTTGTGTCTGTGAATAAAGAAGAGAGCATGGGGTTGGTTTTCTGACTCAAGGTCTGGACAGCTTACAGTCGCCAAATTAAATTTAGAATTGCATTAGAAAATTCAGCTGAACGTTTCAATACAGGCCGTCCATCACCAGAGACCTAATAGATGCTGAGGATGAAGGACCAACACAAACAAGTAAAGCAACAAAAGAACATCAAAGATTCAAATGCATCTTGGAACCATGTCAGTATCGAGGTCTTAACAAGATTAGGAGATTGTGGGGTGTCCTCAGGTGAACTGTACAAGTTCTAATGAGATACACGTTTAGCGAACTCCAAAACTGCAAAGCAACTACGACACGCACCGTTCCACCAAAGGTTTGTGAACACCCCTTTGGTTTTAACATATTTGGTTTTAACATATTTATGAACATAACTGTTCATTGGCTTTATTGATGAGATTTTGACCATTATATGACTGAACCCCCCAACGCCTTACTAAAGGATAATGTGGAAGATAATAAATGAATGAATGAATGAAGGAATACCAGTTTAGTCCAAAGAAATAGGCTTAAAAGTTTCAAGGCTGCCTTAAGCCACCAATTTACGTACGGTAATTAAAATGGCAAACGAAACCTAAAATCATCTTTTAGTTTCCACTTTGTAATGACTTTCTTTTAAACTTTTGCTGTCTCCCTTCCCCACTAGTGTCAATGCTAAATTCAGCCAGTGGAGGGCTCTGTTGTAGCATTATAGATGATTGTTCTTTTGAGGCAGCAATGTTATAATGTGTCTGATGAAAGTTATATGTACATTTACTCATTTTCTGAACCATAAGTGTTTATGAGTGTTTATGTATTGTTATAAGTGAATCCACTATGTGTAAGCTAAACATTCATTCCTTGTTCAAAATCCTTGTTATCATATTTTTTAATAAAAAAAATACAAGGGTTCTTTACATGGAGGAAACATTTTTTGCACAATTACTATATATTCACTCCATCTTCTTCTTTTTTTCTGTTTGTTTCTGTTGGGGGGGCTCCACAGCTGTCATTTTGGCACAGTTTCACACCTGATGGGTGCTCGTCCTGATGCATCCCTCCAATTAAGCAATTTAAGTAATATATTTCTATAGTACTTTTTTATAACAGTGCATTGTCACGAAGCAGCTTTACAGCAAAAGTGGCAAGAAAAAACTGTTATGTTTTTTTTTTTTTTTTTGGAAGAAACCTTGAAGAAATGAGGCTCAGTGCGGGACTCATTCTCCTTGAGGGCAGCATCAACACATCCTATACATGTGGGCTTAGGAAGAGCACAATGAGTGCACTGATAGGAACAGACCACCCCTAATGGCTAGGAAAAGGAAGTCTCTTCACTTTGTCGTTAGGCATGTCTCTGGATGGCACAGGGAGGACATGAGGACTACACGTAGAAGTGATCTGTGTTCCCGCCACTGGAGTCAAACTCAGGACCCTTTTGCTGTGAGACAAAACTGCTGCCCCACTGTGCTGTCCAATTATTTATTCCTTAAATCCAGGAAAAATATAACAATCTGGAGGACGTGATTTTGGTTTATTTAATAAGTTACATTTTATTTTATTAATGCAGCTCATAATATATATTACATAAATAGCTGTAAGTCGATTTGCATAAATATTTGAAAAACAAATTACATTTTTTGACATTTCTCCCTTTGGGGATTTACTGTAAGCAGTTGACTGTAACTGGAATTCATAATTCAGCCACTGAACACTGGGATCTTACCTATGGAAATCGTCCAGACTGCAGCAATTTTTAGCATTGCTTTGGTGCGGGAGTTAAAGCGGCTATGTTGAATAGGATTGCAGATGGCCACATAGCGGTCCAGCGATATTGCACACAAATGCATTATGGACGCTGTGGAGAACAAAACGTCCAGATAGATCCAAATTGGACACAGAGCATTAGGCAGTGGCCAGGCATAGTCTAGAAAAAAGAAAGAACATGTTGTTGTCATATAATCAACTCACTAACAACAAAACAATTATAATATTATTATTATTATTAACAATAACAAACCATATCAATAACAATAATATAAATAATGTCAATAATAATAATAATAATAATAATAATAACAAAAATAATATGATCAATAATAACATCAAAAACAACAATAATAATA
This sequence comes from Corydoras maculifer, assembly GCA_019802435.1. NCBI lineage: Eukaryota > Metazoa > Chordata > Actinopteri > Siluriformes > Callichthyidae > Corydoras > Corydoras maculifer. The sequence continues at coordinate 2,694,114 of JAFMOD010000064.1, read as the reverse complement.
GTACCAATATCAGCAACAATAATAATTTTACAGAATCATTTATTATGATTTTAATGAATAATCTTCTGATTTTTTATGAGGTAATGGGACATCATTTAAAGTGAATCTTACAGAAGCCATTAAATCAAGGTCACCTGCAAAGAACAGCAATCTGCTGCAAGATGCACTTAAATCCAATTAATGAAAAGGCTGATTTTAAACCTTTTGTTTAGAGTGAATGTAGGACTTTTATTAATTGCGTGCTTTTAATTGTGCAGTAAATTTAATCTGATTAAACATTTTAAACAATATGTTTCGTCTCATCTACAGATGTTCCTATGATTAAACAGAAAGGCAAGGTGGTGCATGTGAGGACTAGTTTTTAACAATTTCCCTCTCAGGACTTTCTTTGGTAAGCAGTTGTGTAAAATAACGCTCAGAGTTTGTCATTTACTTTAATGAGTAAGTTAGTTAATTTGTTGACTAAATGGCATTTTAATTCTTTTAATTTCCAACACGGGAGGAAATAAGTTAACAGATAATTTGCTGGTTAAATGGCATTTTAATCTGTTGACTTTCTGGGATGAGAGGACAGAAGAAATGAAAAAGGACACAATACACACAAAACCAAAATGAACAAGAATAAACTGAATGAGTACAAGCAATAAATATAATTAAGTTTTACACAACCAACTATGATCAATTAAACACCACGGTAAAATCAAAGCATTCAGAAGTCCAGCTAAATAAAAGGATTAGTATCAATAAAAGTAAATAACCATCATATTCATATTCCAGTTAAATAGTTAAAGTATTCAATTGCTTTTGTCCCCTTCACCAGTATATATAATCTCCTCCTGCTCAGCCCAGATGTGTGTTGTGTGGTAAATTACCAAATGAAAAATGGTAATTTACGCCTAACTGGTCAATTTACGTTCGGGAAGGGGGGGGCGATATTAGATTCCCGATAGTCCACCTCTCAGCACTATAGATCCAGGTTTGAATCCCGAGTTTCCATGTTCTCCCAGTGTCTGCATGGGTTTTCTCCAAGTTCTGTGGTTTCCTCCCACAGTCCAAAAACATACATTCAAGGTGAATTTGGCTGCTCTAATTTGCCCCATCTAGGTTGCCTCTACATAGTGTGGTGTGTGCACTGTGTGATTAAGTGTGTGCCCATGGTGGAATGGCACCCTGTCCTGCGTGTATCTGCCCAAAACATTCTCCACTGGATAGGTATGAGGAAGCCCCCCCCCCCTATCATGTGTTTTGAGGTATTTAATATTTGCCTTTGTTCATTAAAATATTTTTTTCTGGGTTTTCTGGCTAGTGCGGGTCCATCATACACACATTCCCATCATGCAGTGCTCCGTGACAGGTAGAAAAATAAAAACAAATAAATGCATTCAAGAAAAAAGTGTAATCACATAAAACAGAAAGCCAAGTCCTTCAGTGAAGCATAAACAATTGAATCAAATAACATTTTCAACATTAAGCGCGAAGCGAGCGTGCAAGAAAAGAGAGGATGCACCTATAAGTGACCACAAATATTCTAAACCCACTGTTTCTCAGTCCCTTTAATCCCTATTAAAGCTCTTAGTATTCATAGCCGGGATAGTTGACACTGTGCCCATGGATCTGCTTGGCACAATAAGACCAGTTCCTATTAAACAACCAGAAAAGATGTTTCAGTAAACACACAAAGACAAAATGCAATCACAGAGCAAACCACAGTTTCCTGGTATGCCCCTCGCCCAGTGCAGATCTTAAACTGGTTTGGAATGAAATTAACGCTGCATGTAAATGAGTGTGCAGTCGTGATTTGGAAAATTGGACGAAGAAAGACTTTGGCATGTTTCTGTGCATTCATTGTTCGATTTGGCTTGTACGTCGGGTTGATACAGGGCTTGGACCCGTTTCAATGCAGAATGCTACTGAACTGCACCTAAGGCACAAAAGGGATTGTAAAGCTCGAGTCAAATGGGTTCCTTAATTTCAAGATGTTTTGCATGTGATGTAGATTATACACGTGTGGATTATAAAGGGATGATTTTCTTTCACACTGGTTTTATTATTCCAGGTATTAATTTGGGCAGCTCATTTTGGAAAGACTAGATCCTTAAACAATAATATATATAATAATTCACGGGTAAGAATGTAAGAATTAGGCATGATGCAATCAAAGTTTTCTAATTTATTCACAATGATATATAACCTTTCATTCATTCAATATCTCCCGCTTTATCCTCTATTAGTGTCGCGGTGGAGTTCCCCATGCCCATCCAGGGGAGAACGTTTCGGGCGCTGGGCAGGTACACCCAGGACAGGGCGCCAATCTATCGCTGGGCACACACTCACTTACACAGACACGCACGCATACACACTCTATATGGGGCAATTTGGAGAACTTAATTGACTTGTTCCATGTTTTTGGACTGTGGGAGGAAACCGGAGAACCCGGAGGAAACCCACACAGACACGGGGAGAACATGGAAACTTCACCCAGATGGGGATTCGAACCGGGAATCCCTAGTGCTGAGAGGCGAATGGGCTAACCACTAAGCCACCCTGCCGCCATATATAACCTTGAATGCCTTATTGCTTTCAAAATGGTTACAAACACACTAAAATAAAAACACAAGGTTTTGTTACATTTGGTCATTAAGCAGACACTTTTATCCAAAGTGACCTACAAGTACCCCAACTTGATGGCTGGGACAGAACACAGGGACACCACCCCTAAAGCAATGAGGGTTAAGGGCCTTGCTCAAGATCCCCTGAACATGGGATTTGAACCCTCCACTCACGGACTGATAACCCCAACAGCCTAACCACTGAGCTAACACATCGCTATCTTCTGTAATGTAATCTAGTCTGGATTTTAAAGTGAACATTGATCGCTGAGTAACGGGATACTGCATATTAATTATAATGATCTGCATTTTAGACACTGATCTGTATGTTTTTGTCAGTAAGAGATCATCACTGGTCATCACTTTATGTCTAATACACGCGTGCATTACTTCTCTCTTTTATCTGCCTTTTCTAATTTATGTCACCAGCCTGTAATTTCACTGGACACAATAAATGTTTACAACGTTCTTTTTTTTCCTTTCATCTCTCTGATTTTAAAGCTGTGTAAATTTCCCATTCTTTATATGCAGCCCAGAGCAGATAAACATTTCTTTGTAGAAGAAACCACTTCAGCCTTAAATGTGTGTCAGCATATAAATCAAAAAGCCAATTTTAAATCCAGGGCAGGGGCAAAGAGTGTGAATGCACTAAAACGGACGATTCAGCATAGCAATTTAAAAATGCTGTCCATTGGAATACTAATAAAAAAAAAGAACCAGATTTTCTCCTTTCTGTCCGAATGAAGCGCCGTGACTTTTTGTCCATACTGGTTAATTTTAAAAACGCTAACTCCCCGATAAATTAATATTGTATTGGATCTGATGCTTAAATAAAGCTGCGGGCAAAATATTATTAACCAGTCAAGGCAATTCCCTTTTTTTGTTTCCAAATGTATGACGGATGAAACTGACAGAGGATAAGCAGCCCCATGCGATTTTCCGAGACTGGGAATGTGTGAGAGAGAGGAAGACAATATGTCGCTGCAGGGTAGATCTTTAAAATATGTGTGCAATAGAACCAGATGAAAGAATTGCTTGACCACTGAATAGCAATATCAAGCGGTGTTATATTCCGCGGCCTGTTATCAGAACATAGGAAATTGATATGAAGAGGTTTATAAATTCTGAGGAATATTTTTTCCCCTAATCCACAAATACAGACGAGTTGTTATGCAGAATGAAAGACTCGAACCCAGCATGGTTGGGAGGATTTAATGAAGTAGATTATTGTTCAGGGTTTAATTCCAAGCGATATTGTTCGACTGACTGTTCTTCAGAGCTGTCCTGCAGGGTCAGAATCCAGCGCAGCCTGGAGATTTCCTTGATTAGCAACACTTACTGGACCTGATAATTAACTGGTGAGTTCAATCATGTGTAAGTCTGTGGCCTCTGGCCTTCCAGGACTGGAGGTGTAAACCTCTGCTGGATTCTGCGACTGAAGTTCACTTGAGATCGTCACACGCTCCCAACACAAAATCTGGTCATTAAGAACGTAATAATGAATGCTCAACAAAAAGGCTGATTCCTAATCAGCGGCTGACGAACGCAAAAGACTGAACACCGCTTGTCTAATTTTATGTTTGATTTGTAATTAAAAGGAACAAGCCATCACATTTAAATGTATAGTTACTAAATTTGACATTTATTAGTATTCTGATACCTCTCTATACGAACCAGCATCAACTGCTTCAGCCAGTTCAGCTACAAGTGTAGGACTGTGGTTAAAGAACCAGCGTTGTTTGATTCCAGGGCCCTTCAAGTACTATGGCTGAAGTGCCCTTGGGCAAGGCACCTAACCCCAAGCCATGTACAGTAGAGGACCGCCCACTGCTCTGGGTCCATGTGTTTCCTCCCACAGTCCAAAAACATGGATCAAGGTCAATTGAGTTCTTCAAATTGCCCCATACAGAGTGTGTTTGTGTGTGAGTGAGTGTGCCCAGCAATGGATCGGCACCCTGTGCTGAGTGTATCTGCCCAGCGCCCGAGGATTCTCCCCTGGATGGGCATGGGGAACAGCCCCCTGCGACCCTAGTAGAGGATAAAACGGAAGATAATGGATGGATGGATGGTTTAGTGCTGGAATTTCACACCATTGTTATATATATATAGTTAGCAAAGTTTTAATTAATGTCTTTTTTTTCCCAAATTGCTCAGTCCAGATGTCTGGAGTATAACTTTTGCTGTTTTCACTCTTCTTGTTTGTGTGTGTGCGTGCGTGTGTGTGTGTGAGCGTTTTATAGATTTTTTTTTATAGATTACACAGCTGTGTTGTTCTCTTCTTGTGTTCTGACCCCTGCCTCGTGTGCCAACAGTGATGACTGGAGTTGCTCAAATAAACATGCTTGAATTATTCACTGATGTCCTGCATCTCACTCACACCTGAACATTTCAAATAGCATGTGCATACTACACCCTGATTTCTTACAATTATTCATACATACATGTATAGAAATAATTATTGCGGAAGCTCAGTGGTTAGGGTGTTGAGCTATCAATCTGAAGGTTGTGGGTTCAAATCCCAGGTCAACCGATCTTACCAATATGGGTTCTTATGCAAGACCCTAAACCCTCACTGCTTCACTATCATGGCCGACCCTGTGTTCTGACCCCTACCATCAAGTCGGGACTCTTGTAAGTCACTTTGGATGAAAGTGTCTGTTAAATATCCAAATATAATTAATATAAATAAAAACATGTAATCTGTTACCGAACATTTCCATTTCTAAAACTATACAGACTCATATTGACGTATATCCAGTATGCGCTCCGGTTTCCTTACACAGTCCAAAAACATGGATTCGAGGTAAATTGAATGATCTGAATTGCCCCATATAGTGTGTGTTTGTGGGTGTGTGTATATGTCTCATTGCTGGGCATACACTCTGCCCTTAAAATAAGAAAAAAATTAATCTTCTTAATAAATCTATTTAAAATTACAATAAATTAAATTGCGTACAGGTCATTAAACCTTTTCAGTCTTGCCAAATCATTAATAAGGGATTTCTTTAGCGGCACTTCAGCAGTCAGGCATATTTTATTTGAGATTTTACATCTGGCCTTCATTTCTGTCATTATTTACACTGTCATCTACAATCACTGTTTAATGGGGTCTGATGCTCTGACAATGTTGTAATGTATTGGTATGTATGTAGGGCTTGATAGTTCACTGGTGGGGGTGTTGAGATGGATGGCTGGTTATCAGTCTGAAGGCTGAGCCACCAAAGTCGCTAAAGTGAGTCCTTGAGCAATGCCAAATGTACAGTAAAACATCAAAAAAGACACTTGAAGCTTGCAAACAGTGCTGAGGTCATTAATGCTTAAAGTTATTTAATTCAATCTTTTTTTAAAGGACATATAATATATTAAATGGATGAGTATGGGGATGCAGCTGTTATTTATTGATATCGGTTTGTTTCAATTAGTGTTCCTGCCACAAGTGCGTACAATCGAGCAGCCAGCCATGCATTCTAAATAGCTTCTATGAGCAGTTTGGAAAAGTTCCAGCATGCCGGTTCCCCAGTGCATAAGTAAAGTTCCATAAACACATGGTTGGATGAATTTGGTGCTAAACTTGACTTGAGCTTGACTGGCCCACACAGACTCCATCGCACACTTTTAAGACAAAAGAACAGAGATTACAAACAAGGCCCTCTCATGTTAGTGTCTACTGTAGGTGCAAAAAAAAATAATTTTTGTTTAAGTTGGCAAAAAGGTTTCACAGACACACAATGAAAAACTATCAAAGCTGGAAAAAGTTCAATGAATTTAGATTGGAGTTAGAATGTAGTGTCGGTGTCCTAATACTCAGTCATCTATCCATCCATCCTCTACTAGGGTTGCGGGGGAGGTTCCCCATGCCCATCAAGGGAGATCATTTTGGGCCCTGGGCAGATACACCCATGACAGGGCGCCAATCTATCACTGGGTACACACACACACTATATAGGGGGATTATAGAGCAGCCGTTAGTTTAGCTGTGATGTCTAGACCTTTGATCCTAAATAAGAGTATATTTCAGTTGAGTAGCAGCTTTGCTGTATCCATACTTTCATCCGAGACAGTTCCAACACGTTCTCACAGATTGTCATAGATATAAATGACCTTGAAGGTTACGTATCTGATGATGTTTAAATGTTAGCCACCTGTCATGGCAAAGCTCTGTCGTATACCCCCACCCACCCCACCCCACTCAGGAGCACTGCTGGAGAGAAAAGGTAAGTGGATGCAAAATCCATTATCAGCTGTCAGAGATGCAGCCTGTGTGTAAATGCGTAATCATAAGAGCAAATGATTATTTATCTCTGACAGATTGGCAGCCATTACGGACCTCCAGTTTATTCTGCTGCCGAGGTCCAAAATGACATGTGTCCTATCGTCAGTGTTCAGCTTGCACATGGACCTGCATACAGAGCATTCATTTCAAAACTCTGCCCTGTTTAAGGAGCTTTGGTTTCCTTCTCGTTCCTGCACTCGACATTGGTGAGAGCTAATTGGCATGTGCAATGCCTGCTTCTCTTTGCTTCATGTGGTCTGTTTGCATTGACAAACTAAATGGGGTGTTACTGATCAATATTTCTTTAAAGGCTTCAGTGCTGTGTACACAGATCAATAATCACCTATTCTTCTGAATCCATGTCGAGCTTAATCATGCAAGATAAACTACAGTGGATGAAAGCGGACTAGGCTAATTCAACACAAATCAATCTTTAATAATCAATAGGGCACTCAGAAGATGAGCACACATTGTGTAAAAATGCACATACTTAAACGTACCATATCAAAAAAGAAGGCACGTTTTCCCAGCAATTTCAGCGATTTGCCTGTGGCATGATTGTTGGTGCCAGATGGTTTAGTTTAATTATTCCTAAAACTGTGATCATCAGTTCTGTGAATGGAACATGTCCCAAATCCACCCCATCACCCCCTCCTGGACTTCCTGTGCAGCCTTGTTCTGCGTGCTGCTGAGCTGTTAATTTATTAATAAGTATTTAAGTATTAAATGAGCACTAACTTCATTCCATTATATTTGTTTCGGCGTGTTTTCTGTTACATGGTTTCCTGTAATGTGTTATATATTTTTATTCTTTTTGTCAGGTGTCGGAACTTTAGTTCAGTTATGGATTAATTGTCTGTGTGTGCTAAGTCTGTTTTCCCCGGTGTCTTCTGCATTAAAATTATATCTCATCACATCCTTTGCTACGGACTTGGTTCTTTTAGGTTGTGCAGGCGAGTCCTAACAGAACCTCACAGGCTCTTTAATAAAAGACATTAGATGAGGTGAATTGGTGTAAAAGAGTAAAGTGTTCAATGTTATTGAGCACAGGCAAAAGGTTGTTATCTTCAGGTGATGTGGAAGTTGTGTGTGTTTTTTTTTTAATATCTCTCATTCAGGTAAATAAAGTTTTTCCATAAAAAATTATTCTTAATCCTATTCTAGGGTCACGGGAAAGTTCCCCATACCAATTCGGGGAGAACGTTTCAGGTGCTAAGTTTCACTCTGGACCCACACTCACTTAAACAATTACACACACTATATAGGGGCAAATTAGACACCATAGAGCTGCAGGTTTACCTTAAATCCATGTTTTTGGACTGTGGGTGGAAACCCACACTGACACATTGAAGCATGAACATTCCAACAAGATTGGGATTTAAACCTGGATCCCAGAGTTGAGAAAAAAAAAAGTGGATTGGATGTTAATAAACAAAAAGTGAAATAGCGCAGCATGGTGGTGTAGTGTTTAGCATGTGGTGAACACTTTTTGTTTATTAACATCCAATCCATGCAGGTACACGTCCAACAGATCAATAACCAGCAAACCCAAAATGTCCGTATGCCATTGTTATTAATCTGAAGGACTGGGTTGATGGACTGCCATTCCATCGTGTTCCTCCCACAGTCATGTTGCCGTTCTCAGCTTGCACTCGCTCCTAAAATAACACATTTAATTAGTCAGGGTAGCTTTGCAATTTATGTACTGGAACCTGTTTTGATTAAATAATTTTGACTTGTTTGTGTGGTGGCATATTTCAGAAGAGGATTATGATGATTTAATGCGAAGCCTGCAGGAATCAGGCAAAATAAATGGGTTCTGTTGAAGAAATTTCAGAAAACAGGGAAACCAAAGAGAGCGAAAACAGATGATCGGCGTAAACTGTTGAGATGAACCAGTTCTTACCGTAGAGGATGTTAATAAGTGAGATGGGCATTACCAGAATGCCCACCAGCATGTCGGCCACGGCCAGAGAGCGCAGGAAGAAATTAGTGGCGTTCTGCAGCTTTTTTTCAAGTGACACGGCGAGGATAACCAGAATGTTCCCTCCCACTGTCAGCACAATGATGACCAGAATGAGCAGAGCTGGCCAGTTCTTTTCTTTGATCACTTCTTTGGCAACGCCGTGACTGGAAGACGAGGAAAAGGATTCGTTGATGCCGGGGTCGGTCATAAACAAACTTTGATTTAGGCTGATAGTGGTGTTTCCAGGCCATATCATCCAGCTACTAATGTCCAGAGAGGCAGTGGTGGAGCTGAAGCTACCTAAAAGCGGTCCACCTGGAGCCCCCATCGTTACGTACGGCGGGAGTGGTTTCTGGTCACTTAAAGGCCGTGATTGTCACAGATTGTATGATTTGATTTGAAAAGTCTAGCTAAGCTTTGTCAGGGTGCAGTCTATGGAAGTACAGATGCCCAATGAGCTTCATGGTCGACGGTCTTCATAAAGACGGCACCTAGAAGACATAAACAAATATAAAACTTAATAAGGCTGTGAAAAGGTATTCAGTTATTATACATAACTAATGATAAACACACGATTAAAAGATATTTTGATTATAGAAGGTGTTTATACAGGCTAGAAAAATGTACTTAACCATGAAGTGTCACTTTGACAGTCACAATAATAAATAGTTTCTGTTCTGTAATGGAATAAACTTCAGAAGCACCATGTTTTAAGACCAAATCCGAAACCCTCCTCATCAGTCTTTGTCTTTTAGCTCCTCTAAATTGCCCCATCTAAATTGTTTCTATACAGTGTGGATTTTCACCCTGTCCTGGGTGTATGTCCCCACCTGAATGGGCATGGGGAAACCCTCCGCGAGCCTAGTAGAGGATTAAGCAGAAGATAATAAGATGTTTGTGTATATTGTGCAAGTTGCTGTTACAGATACTTTCAAGCATTTAGTAATCATGATCATATTGATCAATAAACATTGCTATGTTGGTTATATGAAGATCTACTCCAGCTGTTCACAAAAAGCATTTTTTAAGTTAAGGAATTAAAAAAACCTGGTTTGCAGTAAAAAGTTACATCAGGGAGTCATGTCATTGCTTTGTGAAGTCCACCAGAGCTCCTCCATTCCACGTTTATCAAATATGGGCCTTACTTTGTACTACAATAAGAAAGAGCCTTCTTAGACCTATCCCAGAAAGTCAACAGGACATAAATCCCCAAAGGAAATGATGTGTTGAATGACAGTTTTAAAGGTTTAAGACACATGTGGATGTGCATTTATGTTTGTATGGAGTTTAGCGCCCTGCACCATTCTCTCTATTATGAAGAAAAGGTTTTGTGAAGTGGCGTTTTGGTCACACTAGAGAATTGTTACACAGTAGCTTCAAACCAAAGTCATAAACATGTAGATGGTGAATAGATAACCTACAACCCCCCTTCCCCCAATCACCACAAACTATTTGGGCAGTCAAGGAGATTTGTGCATTCAGGTGATCTATACCAGGGTCCCAAACCTTCATTAGCTTGAAGAAGCTATGGCCTGTTTGCAATTACCACTGCGACCTTAAAACTGCAGTGCAATCGAGGTAATCTGAAGAATTAAATGCATTTGCAATCTTTTAAATCAGGCCAAACGCGTCTCTCTCTCTCTCTCTCTCTGTATGGGTGTGTGTGTGCGTGTGTGTGTTCTTTATACAAATCCACACCCTTGCTTCGATTACCACCACATTTGACTTGATTGCTCTTTAGGACCCTGTGGAGGTTTATATAATCTGTACAACCACCAAGAAGCAGCTCAAGATCCATCACCATCTCTACAGTGGTTAGCGCCCCCTTGTGCGCAGGGGAGACATTGTTTTGTTTGGTGTTTTGATTTTTTTCCAGTTAGTTATATAATGTATGTTATTTAACAAAAAAAATCACCAAGATGTAACTAATTATGGGTACAATATTAACGTTTCCATCATTTGCAGGAAATGTAATCAAAAGCCTACCTGTTTTTTTTTTTAGTTTTTTTTTTTAACCCTGAAATGAAACAACAAAAAATTAAACTTAAAAGAAGAAAATGCCTTAATAGGAGACAAAAGAACACACTGGCTTCCTTTTTATGTAGAAATTGGTGTGTGTGTGTGTGTGTGTCACTGCTAATTTCTGCAAAATGCCTTGAAGGAACTAGCATGCTGGCAACTTCATGTCTTTATTCTTCTGTTACTTTGATCTTTAATCTACTCAAAAACCAAAGCTCTATCAGGAACAGGGGAAACAAACACCTTCTTGGAATTACTAAACCAAAATTCTTTTACTATTTTAGGAGATAATTTTTGGTTAAAAAATGTAAAACAGATAAAAAATTTACACGGCTTTACAGACCAATTACATGGGGGTTACGATGAGGCCTTAAGTAAACTCTGTACATCACCGCAAAGCTGAGGTTTATGGTTGTCTCTCCCAAGAGAGTGGGGGGGGGTAGGGGCACAGCTGTGACAATCACTTTTCTGAAGTGTTATTTCGCATCCTAGACCTCAAAAAAACGACTTTGATGTTCTTTGATGTTCTTTTGATACGGTGATGTTGCATTACTTATTGTCTTGCCGAAGTGGCTGTCCTGGAGGAATGAGATAAAGACACACAGCGTAAAAGAACGGCATTGCTTAAATAAATAAATAACGAAACGATTTCCCTTTGACTGAAAATAACCTTGTTTATTAGAATGCAAGAACCGAAGAGCATCCGAAAAACCCACACTGCGCCTTTTCAAACGCAACTATTAATCTGTTTGGTGGTCACGCAATTGCTGATTAGAATAACACAAAAAACATCTCATGTCTCATTATAGTTACTGTAACAACCAGTAATGAACTGGAACACAAGTCAAAACTAAATCTAATACACCAAAAAAACTTTCACATGTTTAGAACAAATGGTTCTAAACTAGAAACACTGATAAGGACAAATTGTGACATTTTGTTTAATATACAGTACCAGTCAAAAGTTTGGCCCCTTCTTGCTCCATCTTCTCCACTTATCATATAGATGGACTTTGTAGTTTTATAATTACAGACTGTAGTTCATCTGTGTTCTTTGTTAGTCTCCTATTGGTTCTCTGTTGGTCAGGAGCATTACAGAACAGGTATCATTTGGGTGGTGGATTGTTTATTGTCAGTTCTGCAGTGACACTGATGCAGTGAGGGGGCTTTAGTGCAGCAGTGCTGCTGTAGTTTCAATTAAACACCTCAGTGACACTGCTGGGAAAGGAATAATGCAGCAACCATATAATCCCTGCTCTTTAGTGGAACTATTGGGGTTCTGACCATTAGAACAGAGTAAAAAGAATGAACACAGTATGTACTGTAGGACACAAAAAGATAAAATACAGTCTCATTTGTACAGGAAGTGGAACTGAGAACATGGACAATAAGAGGAGCAGAATGGAATCCAAAACTGTTGACCGGTACCGTAATGCAGTCACAAAGTTCGTTGAATGGTAAAAAATTAGTGGTAATGTAACTAAAAATCAGGTTCCGAAATAATTTTCAGAATGATAATAACATAAATGTAACCATATAACAAAAAGTTAGAAATGTTTTCACTTAATTATTTTGTTGTTGATGCCGATATTGCAATCATGCAATATAGTTCTTTTCAGGTTTTTATTCACACCAATAATTCATTCATTCATTCATTCATTCATTATCTCCCGCTTATCCTCTATTAGGGTCGCGGTGGGGGAATTCAATTAACTTGATCCATGTTTTTGGACTGTGGGAGGAAACCGGAGAACCCGGAGGAAACCCACGCAGACGCAGGAAGAACATGGAAACTCCACCCAGATGGGGATTCGAACCGGGAATCCCTAGTGCTGAGAGGCGAACGTGCTAACCACTAAGCCACCGTGCCGCCCCACACCACTAATTGTGAAGAAAAAAATAGCTAAAGTATTATTTGTTAAATAAAATGATCACACAAATCACCTACAGGCTGAGTTTGGATAGTCAACTAGGACACCTACTACAGTATATGTCTATGTGATATGAATCTTAATCTTCCTTTAATTACACATTCTTCTCTTTAAAATGCTAAATTGCTTTAATATTAAGGTGAAAACAAAAGTATAATTTCACATTTTTGAATGTAAATCTCAGTGTAATTAACTATTTTCAGCCAACCCCAATCAAGTAGGTGCCATTTGGAATAATTTACTTGTCTAATTAACATAAAGTAGGAGAGCCAGAAAATAGAAAGATGGTTCGGGTGGATGTCAAGAAAACACACAAAGGAAAGTTTAAAGGAAGTATATTTGTAACCTGAGGCATGCATGTTTGATGCAAAAATTATTGTAAAAATAAAAGATGAATGGAAATATATTCTGATGTGTTTCACAGAATTATGTGTTTTAAAAGCAGCTTTCTGTTCGTCACCCGTCCTTCTGTTATACACTATGTCGGTTAATTAATTCCTGGCTTTAGCTGGGTGTACAGTAGGGATGGGGAAATACCCCCACCTAAAGAGTTGTTTTCAGTTTCCTAACAAACTTTTCTTCTTTTTCTTCCGTGTTCACTGGTTTCGTTCCTAACACAGCTGCTACTGCAGCACTCTACAGTATGTGGGCTGAAGTGCAAATACGATTTTTAGCATTTTCCATTTTCCATTCAAGCCGTTTCCTTTCACATGCAAAGTGGATCTTTACAGACACGATTCATTCACTTCAACAGAATAAATGTAACACGTTCCTTTAAAAGTGATTTCATTTGAATTTAAGTGGTTTATGCGGATTAAATTTTTTTTTTTTGCAAAGTTGATTAAAATGTTGTGTGCGTGTGTCTTATGAATGCTTTTCAAATCGTACACAAAAAAAACTTCTACACATCACTGACAGAACAATTCAAGTGCAAAATTAATTGAGCCCGAGTCAGGGAATGTTACTCATGCAGTAAATAAATCAAGAGTCTTCTGTTTTTGCGGGCCATGCACCGTTCTTGGCCCAGCATTGCGCAAAACCAGTCCAATGGTAATAAAGTTATTTCAAATTATTCAATAAAAACAAAAAGCCAATGTTTATTATATGAATCCATATAATTTGCTGCGCAAATCCATCATGAGCAATATTGATGCTTGAGACTCATCTCTTCTTATTATCCCTATGCCCATTCAGGGGACAACATTTCATTTACATTTACATTTAGCAGACGCTTTTATCCAAAGCTACTTACAAATGAGAACATAACAATTCAGAAGTTATGCAGAAAACCAACTACACTGTAAACTCATCAAACCTAATTGGTATTTGATGCTGCGACCTCCCCTTTTTTTTTTACAACAGGTATTTGTTTCAGGGGCAGATACACCCAGGACAGGGAGTCGATCCATCACTGTGCACACACTTACTCACAGAGATACTGTACCCACTATATAGGGGCAATTTAGAGCAGCCAATTAACCATGTGTTTGGACTGTGGGTGGACATCGGAGAACACAGAGAAAACCCATGTGGACACAAGGAAAACATGGAAACTCTACCAGATTGGGATTCAACCCTGGATCCCCAGCACTGAGAGGTGAAACCACCAGGCTGCACAGGCTTGATATTGGTATTTATTTGATGCAGTATATGTTTCTCTGAAATTTCTTAAAATGCCTTTGCATCACTGATACCTCCATGCTGTGGCAACTGTTGCATCATTTGTTGTAAAATGCAAATTAAACTTTAAAAGTTGCCATTAAATTACAAAAAATACACCATCATATTCAATTCAATGTTTTGAAAAGGAGGTACGGAGTGACTGGACATTGGACATTGAGCTAAACAGGGGAAGGAGTGTGAGGCATGGCAGGGGTGTTCCAAATTCCCCACAAACATCCTGACAGAGACAAACAACTGGCCAAGGGCATCGTATAATGCGATCTGTATGCATGGTGTTCAGCACGGATTCTGGGGTTTAGTTACATTGGCTTCAGCCATTTAAAATCTGTTCAAGCAGCCTGCTCTGACCTTTACCTTACATACACTTTACAAAGCATAATTAAGAGCTTGTCTTCTTACTTAATTCACACACACACATGTTCCTTCAGGATCAGTTCAGGTAATTCCAAATGTAATATACAATACAAAAATGCATTTATTAACAAATGCTATTAATGTAATTATTAAAGTGCTTTTTTAATATTTACCTCATCATCATATTTAAACTCTATTAAAAACATTGATTTAAACTACTGTACATATTGTTTTGTATTGTAAATACATTAATTGGTCATCAATAGGCTGTAACGATAAGGTGGTTAGCATGTCCATCTCTCAGTGCTGGGGATTCAGGTTTGAATGCCAATCAGGGCGGAGTTTCCATGTTCTCTCCGTGTCCACATGGGTTTATTCCGGGTTCTCCGGTTTCCTCCCACAGTCCAAAACCATGAATTAAAGGTATATTGCTCTTGATTGCTCCTCAGTGTATCTGCCTAACCCTAACCCTAAGATGTTCTCTCTTGGATGGATAGGGGGCGACCCCTCTGTGAGCCTAATGGAGGATTAAGCAGAAGAAAATGAGGTGGTCTAAATTTATTCACCAGTTGATTTTTTTAAATCACTTAATTTTGCTGAATGTTTTTATTCAAAGGAATTTTTAACTCCAGCTTGATCCCCGGAGCATTGAGGGTGAATAAACATATTGATAATGGAATGGACATGGAATTTAACCCCCCAAACTTTGGGTTGTGTTATATAATGCAAGTATATTTACTCATCAGTCTCTCATTGGGGCAGTTGTAGGCTTGTGGTTAAGGTGAAGGTCCCTGGGTTGAATCCCGGTCACACTAATTGTTATGGCTGAACTGCACTTGAGCAACCTGACAAATTGCTTGCTGGGTGCTGTATACAGGGCTGCCCACTTCACTCATTGTGTGTATGTGTGTGGAGGACACACTCCTCTGTGTGTAAGTACTGTAGACAAAATATATCACTTTATCATTGACCTTATTAAACACTTTAAAGTCTGTGTCATTCCAAATTGTCCATCCTGTACAAATCTGGAATAAAATTATGTACAATTAAGTGATACATTTTTTATTGCCTCCATCTTAAAAAGCACTGAACCGAATTCAAAATGACACGAGACAGACAGATGGCTGCTACAATATCTCACATTTATAACTTGAATTTTATTTTCATCTGCCTAAAATAATCAGCATACACATGAATCCAAAATTAAGAACCACAAACGGTTGGCTGGTAAAGATCAGCAACGCAAAACTTTATTAGAAGCTTCTGAGTCACTTCCACAGGGCAAGGGAGAAATATTAATTACAACTCAAACTCAAAATCTAATTGTGTTAGGTTTCCAGGCTATTTATTTCTCCACCAATTAAGCAACATGTGGTATAATCCTACAACATGAGTGATAAGAGCCTTAAAGGTGCGGCAAGACTGCCGCTTCAGAGTAGTCTTTAATAATATCTATAATAATTGTATTTTTTTTTTAACAGATTCTCATCCTTGCCTGTTAGTCAGCAGCCTGTGGGTGGAGCTAATCCATTTTACAAAACCGTCACTACTCGACATTGAACTTCTTAAACTTTTTCTATGTTTTTATGTTGAGTTTTTTTTAAGGATTTTGAAGAGCACTTTAGTGATAGATGTCACCTGGTGTCGGCTCTTAGTGTTCCAGGGTTGAGGGATTACAAGGCTCCATGTCACTTGAAAGCTTCAGTGCCAAGCAAAGCTATGGCTCCAAATCACATTTAGCCGTCCCCCTGCCAGTCTGTCTGTCTTACAATGTCATCTGTCAGATTTACAGCTTCTTTATCACCTCATACCTGAGTCTGCTCCTTCTTTCCCTGTCCTCCTTCAACCCTCACTTACTCTTTTATTGAATCTTGTAATATTCATTGTTCGAGTTCTTAGAGACTTTATGATTTCATTTTACGTCTTTATCTTTTACGTAGATATCAGGTTTAAACTTTCTATCCATCCATTACCTTCCGCTTTATCCTGGCGCCCTGTGATGGGTGTATCTGCCCAGTGCCCAAACCATTATACTGTGTGGCATGGGAACCCCCCCCCCCCTCCATGACCCTCTTAGAGGATTAAGCAGAAGATAGTAATTGGATGAACAACAATAATAATAATAATAATAAGGTGGTTAGCACGTAAAATGGCTGCTCTTAATTGCCCCTATCTAGTGTGTATGTGTGTGTGTGTGTGTGTGTGTGTGTGTGTGTCCCGTGATAGATTGGCAAAACATTCTCTCCTGGATGGGAACCGACCCCTGAATAAAAAGTGGTCGACAATGTGTATATATGACAAACTAAAAACTTGACAAACTCACTGTTTGCTGAGTTTCAGTTTCTAGTTTAAAGGAAACCAACACAATCTTTGTACAGTGTAATACGACAGTCCTGTAAATGGTGAAAGTGCAGCACAGTGGCTCAGTGTAAGAGAAGAACATATTTGTAATTACAACCTCCTGCCCAGCCATTATTTTCTTATAACAGAACACTCTGGTTGGCTTTATCTGTAAATACAGTAAGTATGAAGACAATAACTCACAACCAGAAGACCAGGCCACTTAATAGAGGGCATCAGTCAATGAGAAATCCATGTTTCCAATGTGAGAGCAGCCAAAGCAAATGCATCCTTACTATCCTTAATAAGCGTACCTAGATTACTTTTGCTATGATGTGTATTTGTGGTAATTTCCATTAAGAGCCTACAGGAGATTTGGGATTAGTCTCTCCCTCACTTTGTCTGGCTCTAAGAGCAGCTGGTATGGTAGGTGAGGTGATCTTTGCCCCTGGCAGGGTAAAACCATCAATCATTTCCTTCTTCTTCTTTTCTCATTTTCTAACTTCTCCACTTTTCAACTATGACAGTTCTGACCTCTGACATGCGCATAAAGCCATCTTGCCTCATCCTCAAATGCACTTTGACTTCTGGCGAAGAAAAAGAAAAAGAAATCACAAATGTCTTATGTGGCATCCACAACGTTACAGCTTTTTGTTTCGGGATTTATTTTGCATAAAGAGTAATAAATGTTAAAAACTAATTTACAGACACAAAATTGGACCCTAAGGCCCACTGTGGTATCTTCAATTATAGATTTTCATTGATTTAATTCCATTTCATTTCCATAGTTGAAGGAAACCTGTTTTCTGTACTGAAATTGTACTTATAAACATTCTGTCTCTAAAGCTAAGATGCACCACGTAAGCTATACTTTTAAAAAATTATATTTATTTTATATATTTGCTTCCGTGCAATACTGGACCAACTCAACCACATCGTTTTTGACTGATTTCTTTTGAAATAACGGGAGAATTGCAAGCACTTCATTGTGTACGTTTGATGGTTACTTTAAAATACTCTATGCAAAATACTATGCAAATAAAAAAAAAAAAATAAATAAAAACCTCTGCTGATGTAAATGCTGAGATGCTTCAAAACCATTGATTACTGCTTAAATGCGTAAGCAGATGAACGTGTGAAGTGTTCATTTAAACCAGCAGCAATTTAAGTTTCTAGTCCATCTTTAGAAAAGTTGTGATGTAAGCAATATGGGAAAGTTTGAGTAATGCAGGGTATAGCTAAGAATAACACGTCTGCCTCTCGGCGCTAGGGATCTAATTTTGAATTCTGATCTGGGTGGAGTTTGCATATTCTTCCCCTGTCCATGTGGGTTTACTTCAGGTTCTGAGGTTTCCTCCCACAGTCCAAAAAAACATGGATTCAAGGTAAACTAAATTGCCCCTGCATGTGTGTGAGAGTGTGTGTGTTCAGCAATAGATAAGCGTCCTGTACTGGGTGTCTCTGCCCACCTGGATTGGCATGGGGAATCTCTCATGGAAGAGGATTACATGGAAAAAATAAGGCAAATTGTGGTTCTCCTCATATTCCCTTGGAGTTCTTCCATAGTCCAAAACATGGCATTACATGGTAAACTGGCTACTCTAAATTGCCCCTATATAGGGTGTGTTTCTATGTGTGGATTTGTGATGGATTGGCACCCTGTACTGGGTGTATCTGCCCAACACCCGAAATGTTGATAGGCATGGTAACAAATAACATATCAATTCCCGTATTCTAGCAGATTTTATATGTGAGCAATAAAAAAGTCTTGCACAGACCAGCTCTTCTTGTCTGTTCCTTAGCTGAACATCTCGAAGAATATGGGGGGTTGAATTCAAATTTATGAAAGTGTCTTCGGGCAAAGTCAAATCAGGGGCATGTTCTGAGCATGTTCAGAGCTTTCTGCATTCAAAAAGAAAATCAAATGTCCAATAGACACTTTTCCATTGACTTCATCTGAAATGCAAGGGCATTTTCACACGCCGAGTGATCCACTGCCAGGTATAGCAGCGGCTGACTGTCAGTATTCTCACTTTAGTATAACTTAGCCCCCCACACTCAGATGATTCGCTCCATACCATGGCATGTAAGGAAGAAGGTCAAAATTAAAATTAGCAATTTTTTATCCAAGACTGCTTTCCAACAAGGCTGACTGTCATCTCTGAGGCTGACTTAGCCTTTGAGACATGTGTAAATTGCTGAAGCAAAGTGACATCTACTGCACTATTTTTTTTGAAGCCTAACAGGGACAGTGACAGTGAGAAGCTAACAATGAAAACCACCCACTGACCAATTATTCTGACAGATATTCACAAAGTTATCATGGGTCTGCAGAGAGCTGGATGACTTGGTCATGTCTGCTTGCTCTTCCGTGAGCCAACACAGACACCCATGTGACCTCTGAGATTAGATTCCTGAAGTGAGTACTAAATGTCCACTGGTGGATATTAGTTCTAAACTGACAAACATTCCCAAGCCAGCCCAGCACTTTAAGAAAGTCTAAATCAACTCAGCGAGCTCATGTCTACTCTGTACTTGATTGTTGGATATGAAGCACTGATGCAATGCAGAGGTTAAACTGAGGTTAATTGACTTACAATCCACAACAGAAATACCAGTAACGGGATAATCTCCACCGCATCACATGATGACAGTTTATAGCTTTTCCTTCCAACTGTTTATCATTTTATTTTAATTTAAGGTTTTAACATAAACAACATTTTATTTAATCAACTTTATTGGCCAAGTGTGTTTCTAGAGTGTGTCTCTCCAGAAGAGACTATCTATCTATCCATCCATGCATCTATCTATCCATCTATCTATCCATCTATCCATCTATATATATATATATATATATATATATATATATACATACACACACAAACACACATACATATATAACATGCACCTCTCTGGTAATTAGAGACGATAGAATATTATATGAATATTTTATTTGTGCTTTGCATGATTTAATTAACAGTTTTTTTTTCTTTTCTTTTTTTTTTATTAATCATTAGATTTTAAAGTCTACATTTATTAATATATGATATAATAGTTCTGGTAGATTTGTATGAACTGTCTTCTATTTTAGACAAAAACAGTCATATCTTCTTTTAGATCAGTCAAACACGGTGACACTAATGCTAGAGGACACAGTTAACTTAAGTAAGTACAGAATGTCTCAAAAGACACTCCCTTAAGTATATACTACACCGATACACACTTGCCATAATGAGAATGAACGCTGAATCAACAGCACTCAAGACAAAGTCTAGGGGCTGGGATTGAAACTACAGCATTTGTTTACAGTGAGTGACAGCAAGAACAATATACATATCAAATACAACAGGAACCATACCAAAGTAGCAAAACTGGGTTGTAAAAAAATATAAAAACAACATAAACCAAAAAGCATTGCATAACCAGACAGTTTCTGACAGCTTGAGGTTGACATCCTACATAGTGTCACAGGTGCCTGGGGCACCTGTCCCTCATTAATGTACTCATTGTCTCTGTTGGGTGATTGGTTTATTTTGTGCATGTGACTGGGTGTCTTTTGTATTTAGTCTCCGTATTCCTTCATCCCCGTGCACGTCTTTGGTTGTGGTTTAATCCCGGTGTTAGTCTTGTTCGTTTCGTTCCCCTCTTTCAGTTGGTGTCCCTACACCATTTTTAATAATAAACCCTGTTTTGTTTTTATCCCGGTGTCTTGAACTCTCTAACCGTGCTCAACCACGGTACAGCGCTGCGCAGTATCCCCGCGCAGGCTTTTATCCGTGGGAGCGTTTTGTCCGACGGACCGGTGTACGCATTTTCCCCCGCGTAGCCGTTCCCGGGAAACGCTCACAAGGCGCGAGCGGCGTACGCATTCCCTCTCCCAGGGAAGAATGAGCGGAATCTAACACATAGTTATAAAGACAATATTTCTAAAACATATAATCACTAGGCCTTTGTTTTAGGAATATTGTTCTTTATCAAATGGCTATTAGTGGTTGTACTACAAAATGTTTTACAAATGGCAACTTCCAAGTTTTCTATCGATGTAGAAGCAGCAGTGGTGATTTTCTGTATTTAAAGTTCAGTGCACGGCAGCATCATTGATCCTGTGTCACAGCAATTAGATTGGTGGAACCCAATCAATACTTAAAGTTGTTTCTGGTCATGGCAAAAATAATCTTTTTAGTAGGAGTACAAGGACCTACTCATGTAAACATCACCTTTCCCTACTGATAAACGCTTTGCCTTAGATTTATTTAGTGATCCGGACTTGATGAGGGTCAGCATTTTCACTACCACTGTAACTGTAACCACCTGCAACATCACTGCTAAACCTGTATTGCAGACATGAATGTCTTTTATTTTAGGTAATATGTGGCACCACATACCCCACCATCTCATAAAAGCGTCCTTAATCCATCATCTTTCGATTGTTCAGCATGCAGAAGGAGAACAATTAAAATAAAATAGAAAAAAAATATAATGAAATGTAGTAGGGCAGTTCTACAGTTCTCTTATTTATTTTGATTTCATGTACAGAACCTACACTGCTTGGTAAAGCCTATCCCAGGCACACCCAGAGAAGGATGCTGGTCAATAAAAAGGCATATATGTACTTATGACCTGTTTACCCAACAGTTGTAGGCTTGCGGATAAGGAACCAACTCGTGCCACCAAGTACTACAGCTGAAGTGCCCTTGGGATAGGCACCTAACTCCAATTGCTCCCTGAGCACCATGTAGAACGCTGCCCACCACTCCGAGAAGATAAACAAAATAGATCACTTAATAGAACTTAACTTTAAGGTAATGAAGACAGAAAGAGAACATACAAACTCACTCAAACCAAGTGAAAATTGTGGGATGAAAGCCAGGACTTTTTTGCTGCAAGGATACAGCACTCCCCAGTGTACTAAAACACTAATAAACACATCTGACTGTTTTTTTCCTCTTTGATGTGCACAACTAAATTACTAAATTACTCTAATTTGTTAAGATCAAAGGCCTAATGCTGCTTTTTTGAATATAGCTTATACACATCCGGAAATCATTCACATTTAGGCAGCAGGTAATCCACAATGACTCAAAGGAGATAATACCAAAAGAACATAGAACAAGTCCGGAAATCCGTCGGGTCCAGGACCGCACCACATCAGTTAACTTTCAGATTCAACAAGGTGACGTGCTACACTGTTTGAGAGACCGGAGCATGACCAGTATTCCAAGTATATTTCAGACGACACCAGCGCAGTGTGAGACATGACCACAGTCTCTGAGCAGAGGACACTAACAAAACGTCCTTGCATTGGGCTGCATAAAATGAAAGCAGGAGGATGACTGATTTAGTGACTACAGATGAAGCGAACATCATGGTGAAGGAGGATAAAAGAGCGGCACAAGTACTTGGGAATTGAACTGAGGAGAGCGAGTAATAGCAGGAGCTTTAGAATCCCTCTGAGAGGTATTTTGACAGCTATCTTCAATTGCTTTCAGTGAAATATAGATTCCAGTGCATGGACACTGCGTGCATGAAGATGCATGGCGGAACCTTCATGACTCCGATCTCCCTGTGAGATCATCATGTGATGCTTTAAAACCAATCACACCTTCTCATTAGAATGATTA
Source organism: Corydoras maculifer (assembly GCA_019802435.1). Lineage (NCBI taxonomy): Eukaryota > Metazoa > Chordata > Actinopteri > Siluriformes > Callichthyidae > Corydoras > Corydoras maculifer. The sequence goes on along the minus strand of JAFMOD010000064.1, from coordinate 2,671,318 downwards.
TGGTAAACAATATTAGATTCATATTCTATCATTGTTGTATTAAATGGGATTTCTTAGGCAGAGTTTCATTTACTCTCTTATTTTTAGGTTGTAAATCCTAATAAGGGGTGACAGGGGGTGCTGCAGCCAATCCCAGCACTCATTGGATGTTTATGCACTGCTTGAGGGAAATCTATCTTGCTGTAAAGAAAGGGTGCCAAGTCCTGTGCCACCATGTCCCCCTGGGCTGAGATGAGGCACTGCACTGCTCATTAGTTTACTCTAATGCATAATCAGAATGCAATGGAGTCACTAATCACCTAGGTAACACTTTCTATAAATCCAGTGTTCATTATGCATTATAAATGCATTCATAAACCTTTATAAAAGTACTTATAATGCTTTTTAATATTTGTAATAAGCCACGGTCAATGTAAATAAATGTTTATAATCACACTCATAATGTGTTATAATAATACGTAACTTAATAATATATAGTAACATATAATTGTAGTATTATATAACAGGATTTGAAAAGTTTCGTAGCGTGTTACACATTTCCAGTTGTCCAAGACGGATGTGAGCTGGATTTAAGAAATGAATTTGGGGCTTTGCCCACAGAGCGCACACACATAAGCTCTAGAAGGGTGACCGGTGTTATCAATAGTGTTTACTTCTTTGTTTCAGATCAGATAGCTTTCATGCCAAATGCAATCTGTAGGGGAGTTTAAGGTAGACCCCATTTTCTTGCGAATGGCACCTTGGTGTGCACCTGAGATCAGAAAAACATACCCAACAGCTCGGGCCATCCCAGGGCCAAAGCAAAACCCCAAATCACACTCACATTCGAATCTACAGGCAACTATGGTTTGATTCTCGAGCTCTGGCATTACCCTGACATTACCTGGCCCTCATAGTATGCTTTTAACAAATTAGGCAGACGCCTGAACAAATCTAATCACTGCTCAGTAGAAAGGACCTTGGAAGCCATTCAGTCGAAAAATGGAAGCTTTGCGTTCACTCTTGTAGTTTAGCACAAGCTGAGTGTTTGTATAGCGGTGACTAATAAAATCAGACAGCCGCAGCTAACCTTGGACCGACAACCTGTGTAGGTTCCAATACTTGAGAGTGCTAAGGAGGCAGAGATAGCATTCATTTTTCCTTTTGCTTTTCATACTCGAAACAAATTCAGACAGAAGGAGGTGATGAGAAACTGTAGCGATTGTTGTGCTAAGGCTACAGTAGGAGTCAACCGCTTATAGATCCTCCTACAGGCAACCAAGGCTGCTCTCTTCACACCTCTGCACTTTATCACTCAGCTCCAACCTCTCCATCAGCCTACATGCTTTTCTTTGCTAGATTAGTTTAACGAGTTGAAACTTCACAGCAACATTTTCCCCTCCCTTGCTTCTGTAAAATCAGTAAGAGGAAGCCAAACTGCTAATGGGAGTTCCACACAAATAAGAAAAGGAAATGATGCACCTCGACAGCGGGTTGGCGGAGGATTTCGGATAAAATGTTTACTCTAAATCATTAATTGGAACAACTATAAAGTTTTATACTGTAATAAATGCATACAGGGTTTTATTGCCGGCATAGTGGTGAAGGGGTTAGCCCGCCTGCCTCTCAGTGCTGGGAATCCGGGTTTGAATCCCGATCTGAGTGGAGTTTCCATGTTTTTTCCATGTCTACGTGGGTTCACATTTACATTTAGTCATTTAGCAGACGCTTTATCCAAAAAGTCATTATCCAAAGTGACTTACAAATGAGAACATTACAAGTCAGAATTTATGGAGAAAATCAACTATACAGTAAATTTATCAAAACTGATTGTTATTTGATGCTGCCCCCCCCCTCCCCCCCTTTTTTTTGCCGACTTTTAAATGTTTACCACCGGGACACTCCGGAAACCTCCGGAACAATCAGACGTTCAACGCAAGGTGCAAATAGGCAGCAGACCGAAACTAGAACTGAAACCAGTTATTCTATATACAGTTATATCCTAACTAACTGACAGTAGTTTTAATATCTAACAACAAGAACGCCCAAACAGACTATTTAATTTAACAATGATTAGGATAAAATATGGGTATTACCATGACTCTAGGGGTCCCGACCCGCAGATCTAAGATGTACAACAGGTTATTTAAAGCTACAGCGATTACTTCCTACACAAACGCCTGACTTGTTTCCTCCAGGTTCTGCTGTTTACACCCACTATCCAAAAACATGGATTCAAGAGAAATTGAATGCTCTAAATTGCAAAAAGCAAAAGATTGGCGCCCTGTTCTGGGTGTATCTGCCCAGGGCCTGAATCAATCTCCCCTGTATGGGCATGGGGAACCACCGTCGTGACCCTAGTAAAGAATTAGGCAGAAGATAATAAATGCATGGACAGATGTTTTCCTTGTAATCACATAAAGGTGGGGATTAAATGTTCTTGGTTGTGTCACTATACAGTATGTCTATACAAAAGCCAAATAGTAGCAGGTGGCTGGGAGGATACAAATTCCTCTAAAAAAAAAAAAAAAAACTTCTCAGCCACCTGCCACTATTTCAGATCAGCTCAGGATGAAGTAACAAGAACCTCCTCAACCGTCTCATCATCTGTTTTAAATCATTAATCTCACCTCTTTCGCTTCTCCCTAAATCCGTTAACTAGGTTCATGAAAAGGAGATTCTCCATGCCCTTCCAGAGGAGAACGTTTCAGACACTGAGCAGAAACACTTAGGACAAGGAGCCACACACTCACTCACCCAGACAAAATCACACTATATTGCAGTAATTCAGATGGGGGCAATTTTGAGCAAGCAATTCAGCTTGAATCTAAGGTTTTGGAATGTTGGAAACCGAGGAACCCGGAAATAACCCGCATGAGAACGTACAAACTCCACCCAGCTCGGGATCACTACTAACCTCTACTTCACTGTACCTCCATAAATCATTGTATTCTTTCAAATGCAGTCATTACAAATCAGCCAAATCAACCACAAAAAATGCATCAAGTCTTTTCACAGAAATGTAAAGATAATCCACTGTTGGCTTCTATTTTTCCTCATTGCATCGTGACATGCATGCTAAGCTACGGACCTCATCCTGAGCAGAACGTTCACCAGATAACATCATTTCAAACTGTGCATAAGATAATAAAAGACAAGCGATTACAGCCAGTGGAAATGGTAGCATCGCCATCCAATATGGTTTTTCACTCTGTCAGATTTGTGAACTACATGCTTTATTAAACTCATATACTAAAACAAACACTAAATAAACACTGCCAAAAACCAATTTTCTCTATTATCATTTTTCATTTGCATTTATTGATATTGCATACCTACACTTTATACCCACAAGCACTTTTATGACATTCTATTCGAAGTTGGTTTTCATTTTGCAGGTATCACAGACTGCATGCCTCTAGAGAGTCTTTCTACAACATTTTGGAGGAGAATTTTTGATCATTCATCCACAAAAAGCATGATTCATGGATTTTTTTCTACTTCATACCATTGGTTTTGAACAAGGTTAAGGTCAGAGTGCTATACAGAAAATTTAAGCTCTCAACTCCAAACATTTACATTTGGTTCTTTAGCAGACATTTTTATGTTATGGTGATGGTTGGGGTCAGAACCCATATAGCAATAAGGTTTAGGGGCCTTGCTTAAGGAGCCCAACTTCTTTGGTAACTTCAGTGCACCTGGGATTTTAAACCCACACCCTTCAGACTGATAGCTCAAGACCTCAAGCACTGAGCTGCTATGCCCTTAAACACCAACTGCTTCGATACTTCTTGCTCTGGTGCTCTGCTGCACTCAGGCTAAAAGGAAAAAAAGCCATTCCCAAACTGTTCTCAAAGTTGGAGGCATAAAATCACCTAAAATGCATGACTATGCGCTTGATTTTATTCATCTGTGGCAAAGGGACTGTATCATGAGGAGAAATGCGTTTATTCTCAGAAAGCGCCTCAGAATTTCCAAGGAAGCCTCTGCTACTTTAAATATGAGCTGCACAGAGTCACCAGGGATTTTCATTTATTTATGTATGTGTTGGTTTGTTTATGGGTTTTTTATGAAGCCCTTTAAATGAAAACAGGGATACCTTTATATATTTGCTCCTTATTCTGCAAAATCCAAATAGTCCACACACATTTTGCCTTCTTTTCTTTTGTAATTTCTCTGCAGTCTTTTTCAGTTACGCTTATGCAAATTACCAAGCAGCGGATATTTTTGAGTTATCATGTAAATCCAGGAATAATTCTCACTTTCCAACTTTCCAGTCTGCCCCTCACCAATAAGTTTACTTTCTAAACTCCAAGTATGGAGATGCATTCTTTTATAGTTTTTAATTAAAGTGGAAATAACACCACCACTGTTGTTTGATCTCATAAATGGGAAAATGGCCAGGGCCCTTTTTTGTGTAAAGCATGACCGATGCAAGCAAACCAATTGCCGAGTTGACATGGGGCTTCCAGACAACAACTGATTATGAACTGAATGCAATGACAAACTGCGTGAGGAATTTAACCTCCACATTGAAACACACACTGAGTAAAATGAGCACATATGCCCGGAGGGTGAGCAGCCTCGTACATGTCGCCCGGGGAGCAATTGGGGCACTTCAACAGCACTTTAGCACTTTAGGTCAAGAGACTGGGGACTTTTAGGTCAAAAGACTGGTTCCTTAACCACAAGTCGAAAACGGTCTCAAAATTAAAACATTAAAACACTGGTTAAGAAAATAAAAAACACATAATATAACGTGACACTGTTATGCAGGGTGATAGTGAGCTTTAGAACAGTACCCAGAACATCGGCTACTCTGTGGTTATAAATGCACAGGATTAGATCATTACAAACACATATACGGGAGTTAATGAAAAGATAGGATTGCAAATTAAGACAATGCATGAGCCACTCAAAGACTGCTGAAAAATGATCCTATCAGAGAAGAAGGAATGAGCCTGGACTGCTCGTGGAGAGAGGGAGCACAGTCGACATGAGAGATGGTATTGTGGCTGAGTTAACTAATTAAACGGAGAGACAGTAATGACCTTTACTTCACTACAGTGATTGCCAATTCGGCTTCTTGCATTTTTCACCACACATACACCGCGGGAACATTACGTTAATAACCATGCTTCAAGAAAGTCTTTTAGAAATGGAGTTTAATGTCATAGAAACTTTCTTTTTTTCCTGCTTTTATTTTGCCAATGCTTCACTTTCATATGTCAGACTGGACTCCTGGTTTATCCTTTGATTTGATTTTTCTTTTTTTAAAGCTGGTTTTTCAATTCATGGTCTCGACGGTAGGCACCTATCCCAGAATCCCCCATGATATGAAATGTGATATAATCTATTCAATTTTTACAGTAGGCCAAACCAATCTGATTGCATTCCTACCCTGAACAAACGTCACCCAGAACAGACCCTCAGAGGTTTCTGAGACTCTAGCGCAGCATGTGGTTATAAATTGATGTGTTGTTGGCATAACATTAAAAGCACTAACAGACTGTTATCTTGAAAAATGAGTGTTCATTTGTTGCGATTTCTACTTGTCGTCCTTAACCTTCTCTTTCTTTTGAACGTGGAATATAATAAAGCTGAAAAACATGTTCCGTGTCGCCTCCCCAGTGCGTAACAAGTGACGGTTTATCAGCCTGATGTCATCTCTTCACAAGTACCTCAAGCACTTCATTTCAGATTCTGAAGATAATTCCACATCATTTTCACGGAAAACTAAGAGTCTCAAGTACATCTTAAGTCTTTAACTGCTCTAATCATACCACAACTAAATTTAAACATACAGTAAAAAGTCTGGGAGGCAGGACGGCTGAAGTGTCGTTCAGTACAGTATAGCTGCCAACTGCGGTGCACTATAGTATAATTGTACAGCTTTTAAATTAAATAATCTATTATTTTTATTAAGTATTAACTAAACATATTGTATTTTGTCTTTTCTTATAAAGTCTTTTATTATAAATGTATTATTATTCTGCATTTGCATCATTTTATACACTATTAAATACACACATTTTCATATTGCTGACACAGTGGCATAGTGGTTAGCATGTTCGCATCTCAGCGTTGGGGATTCAGGTTCGTATCCCAATCTGGGTGGAGTTTCCATGTTCTCCCAGTGCCTGGTGGGTTTCCTCCGGGTTCTCCGGTTTCCTACCACAGTCCAAAAACATGGATTCACAGTACATTGAAAACTCTTAACTGCCCCATATAGTGTGTGTTTGTGTGTGTGTGTTGAATGAGTGAGTTTGCCCAGTGATATATTTATATAAAACGTTCTGCTGTAGATGAATATGGGGAGCCCCCATATAATGGAACATATTATGGAACATGTCTGTGGTCTATCTAGAGATGTTAATGGTGTGGTAGCTCAGAGGTTACAATGTTGGAATATTAATTTAAAGGTTGAGGGTTTGAATCCCAGGTCCACTAAAGTTACTAACGTGAGTCTTTGAGCAAGACCCTTAACCCTCATTGCTTCAGGGGGCTGTATCATGTCTGACCCTGTGTTCTGACCCCAAACAAGTTTGGATATTTTGTATTTAAGCGTCTGCTAAATGACATCACACCTCATGCTCATCATGTGAAATGGCTTCTGATGAATTCACAAGTGAAACAAATAGCAGATGCATTTGAGCTAAATGATCACTGCAATGTCCAAAATAAAAATCTACATACAGATATCAGATTACAAACCAAGGTCCAGCCTATAGTGGAAATATAGTTATTTTAAAGATATGTACATGCTGTAGTATTTCCGATACTGCCAACGATACAGAACACCACATGACTAATGTGGAAGACTTGTGCCTGAGGAAAATAGGCAGGTAAAAATAAAAAATGTAAGGTCAGACAGACATGATGATTGACTGTGGCATTTCACTCTTGCCATTCCTCAACCCAAGTGCACCAAAAACACCCTGCTGAACAGAGGAAGGTGCTTAGTAATAGATCAAACTTCCAAAAAATTCCTCTTACGGTTTAAAGTGTGATAAAACACATTGTAGAAGCAAATATGTGGATAAATGTAAATACTTCATAATATCTACAGTATTTTGAAGTATGATGTCACTTAACGAACCTCAGCATCAGGTATTATAACTTTCTTCATCAGACAGAACATTCAAACATCTCCCTGGTGAAAAGTTGTGGCTTCATTCTGTATATACGCTTCATTCCACAATGTTACATCATTAAAATTTCACTTTTCAGCCTCTTTAGGTTTCCGACCGCTGATTCAGTTTGCAGATTGATGCATGTCAGACAGCCAGGACGCAATCGGAAAAAAGATGAGTTTTCGGCACTCGATTCATTCATCAGTCAAGTTATTGTCAAAGTTCCATATGAAAAGAAACTTTCTAATAGGCATCTTCTTCCTTAATGACTTCACAGTTCCTCCTCATCAATAGAACAGATTAAAAATGAGACTTTGATTGATGTCTCCTGTTTTTTTTCCTCTGACTTAAAACTCCAATAATCTTCTCTCTGAAGAGCCAGTGATGTATATTGTACTTAGTGCAAGCGAGATCCTGATGAAGTCAGGTCATACTGAGCTCTTAGTATGAGGACCGCACGGTATTATTTATTGTCTCTTCAAGGGTTATGATTAGCATTCGCTTCATAATACCCTAAAACACATTGGTAAATATTAACACTATATATTTACTAAATAAAAAAAGTATATTTAATAACAACTGCTTGGCTTTATTTAACAACAGATATGTTAAAAATACCCTTTTTTATAATTTAGTGATAAGGCTTCCTTAGAATAAAGCAACATGATAATTAGAATAATGGGATATGACATGGCAATTTACCAAGATATTGATTTAAGGAAAAGTGTGTCTTATTGATTTCAAAACTAGATTTCCTTAAAACACTTGTGACTTATTTGAAAGTTACATTTGTGAAAAAAATATATTAAGGAAATATTAGAGTGCAGATATAAATGCAATCTGTCTTCATAATGAGATTGATTCAGTAAACAGACTGTGACCAGCATCATTATTAAGCTCCAGTTCTAATCGTTTTTTGTGTTCCTCTCCACACAATGTTCATAAGTCATTTAAACCCAAGTAATGGGTGGAAAAATGGATTTAGAGATGTATGCCAGTTGTTATATAACAAAATTTGAAGCAAAATTGAAATAAAAAACTTATAATCATTGAACAGACAAATTAAAAGCATTAAAAAGGACAAGCTGTGCCATTTTATTTGATATACAGTACCAGTCAAAAGATTGGACACGCCCCCTTCTTGCTCCATTCTCCATTTCCTCCACTTATCATATAGATGGACTTTGTAGTTTTACAATTACAGACTGTAGTTCATCTGTTCTTTGTTGTTGTTGTTAGTCCACTGTTGGTTCTCTGTTCTCTATTGATCAGGATCATCACAGAACAGGTATCATTTAGGTGGTGGATTGTTTATTGTCAGCTCTGCAGTGACACTGATGCAGTGAGGGGGTTTAGTGCAGCAGTGCTGCTGTAGTTTCATTTAAACACCTCAGTGACACTGCTGGGATAGGAATAATGCACCAACCAAATAACCCCTTTTCTGTGGTACTACTATTGGGGTCCTAACCATTAGAACAGAGTAAAGGGGACGTACACAGTATGTACTGTAGAACACAAACAGGTGGACTACAGTCTGGAATTGTAGAACTACAAAGTCCATCTTTACATAAAGTGGAACTGAGAACATGGACAATAAGTGGAACAAAAAGGAGGCGTGTCTAAACTTTTGATTGGTGCTGTATGTGGCATCTCATTGTGATGATCATTTTGAGCACTTACAGTCTTCAATTGTGTACCACTGACATATTATATTAAATAAATGCATGACATTAATGGATTCTTTAATTACTGAGACCAAGAGAGAGATCACAGTGTCTCTCGGTCGTCCTAATACCGAAGAAAATCCAGTTTCGGGCCCGTCCATGGACGTTCACACAAGAGTGGCAGGTGTGCCTTCTCATATAATTGCACATGACCATTAACCGACCCTCTGGCAGGTGGTTTAATGACCTTTAATTACTCTCCCTCATCCTCTGTTCCACCTTTCCTCCACAAGCATCGTCTGATCATCTACACCCTGCCACAGTAAACTTTTATGATGTCCTTTCAACGTGCTATTTTACATATGGTCACTGAATCTTAAATTATGTTTGTATTGATTGACCTGGCAAATCACAAGGTATGCAACAGGGCCATTATCATAACATTTACCTTTAAAACTAAAATAAAATAATGAGGAAATATATTGTAATATTGCAATAACTTACTGCACATTACTATAAAATGTTAAAATAAACTCACAAAATCCATGTTAATGCCATTGCATCTTCCCCTCACCAACCTACCTACATCCTACAAAAGACATTGATGTGTTCAGAATCTCCAGGTTGCTTTTGCCACCTTTGCTCTTCAATTCAGCAAATCTTTACTCCATCTTCATCTGCTCTATGTGCTTAGCAAGATGTCATGTTTTCTTGCTGTCAGTAAGTCATTAAACCTCTATTCACCTTTAATGTCAATATCCATATCAGCACCACATTTAAACTGCTGTGTTGCTTGTAAAGGATTGAAAATGAACTCTATTGATGCCCTCAGTATAGCAATTCCACCGCCTGCAACAATAAACCCCCAGTGTCTATTACTGTGTAAAAGAACCAGCTATTGTAAGTAAAACAAAGCGAGCTGATGAGTGTGTTTCACTGACACGGGTTTGAAATCCATCAAAACCTGTGAGAGAGTGTCATTCCTCCCTCACCCTTCTATAGCAAAGTAGAAAAAAAACAAACACATCCGAAATATTTTATATTTTGATCTGGAGTTTGTCTTGTCTCATTATCTTGTACTTAATCCTACACTAGGTTCGTGAGGAAGAGGGTTGCCCATCCAGGGAAGACTGTTTCAGGTGCTGGGTAGACACCCAGAACAGGATGCCAACCCATTGCTGGGAACATGCTCACACACACTATATAGGGGCAATTCAGAGCAACCAGTTCACCTTGAATCCATATTTTTTGGGCCATGGGAGGACACCGGAAAACCTGGTGAAATCCCTGATTCTTCAAAAAGCAATAATTAATAAAAATCCACTTATTTTAAAAGTAAATGGACAAAATTCCTAGCAAGCAAAAAGACACAAATTTACACTAATTTATTATCCCTAATTCAGCCACCCTTCATGTCAACGTATGGGTGAAAGTTGGTGCTCACAGATGAAACCCACACATAGATGGAGAGAACATACAATGATCATGCATAGGGCCCCTGACCACCTGAGAAGAAGTGAAATCCAGTATGCAGGAATGCGGTAAGGAAACATTTTTAACTACAGAACAGCTGAGTTACACTCGGCAGGCAGTCACAGCTCAGCTGACTGTAATCAATCAGAATCATTAGATCACATTTAAAACAGCTCCTGTGTGTACTGTCAAAAAAGGAAAAAGAACCCCAGAACGAAGCAAGTGCACTCTGCCGTCATGCCAGTGGGAGACTTGACTTCACACAGTAAATCGCTATTGCTTGAAATGAAATCAGAATCCAGTCTGATACGAATCAACCTCAGTTACCTCCTGAGAGAGGAGCTCTCCATTCTATTTGTTTCTCTTCACGACTTTCTCTCTTTTTTACTGTGAACATGATCCTGAATCCTGTCCGTTTCCCTTTGTCACTTCTAAACTCTTAACACCCCTGGGGTAGACGATTCATCTAAGCATTCAAATGTCTCCTAGCTTTCAGGCTGAACTTCCACCTTCTGTCTTCTTTCCCTCCTTTTTGTCTGTGTCTCTGAGGACCTGTGGTTGGTCTGTGTGAGGGAAGTGTTCATTTACGTCAGTGTTGTATCTCGAATGATGGAGTTAAATATTTAAGGCTAGTTGATAATGAAGTTAAAAAAAGAATCCCTGGGCATTATAATGATCTTTATCATCATAATTATCCTCATCATCATGCCCAGGGATTTTTTCATCCTAGTATAGAATTAAGTAGAAGAAAATGACAACTTTATATTATTGAACTGTTGATATGATTTAATTACATACTGTATATTCTACAGAAGGGCAGCACTGTGGCTTAGTGGATAACACGTTCGCCTCCAATCACTGGGGATCCAGGTTTGAATCCCAATTTCAGTGGAGTTTCCATGGATTTCCTCCCACAGTCCCAAAACATGGATTTAAGGAAAAATAGTCCACTCTGAATTGCCCCTAAATTATCTGTGTGTAAGTTTGTGAGTGTGTGTTTGTGGTGGGGGGGCAGTAATTAGTTCTCAGCTCATAGCAAGAAAGTCCTAGGTTTGATTCCCTGACAGATGGACAATGCCTTTTATGTGTGAGGTTTGCATGTTTTCCACATCCATGTTGCTCGCTAGGGGTTTTCTTTATTTCCTTCCACAAACCAATGACATGCAAATTGGGTGGATTAAAGATCCTACCGTATATTGGATACTCCTGAACAAAATGGACTGGTGACCTATGCAAAGGGTTTCTATACAAAATGTTTAGCGTTCATGAGTTGGTATTAGCTTTAGAACCCTCAGTGAATGTGATTGCTAAAAGGGACAAATCTATTAAAAATGTACAGCCACTATTGAAAAAAATAAATTTAAACTTAGCAAACAGAGGTTTATCTATGATCAAATTCAGAAAACAAAGTGTGAAGAAACAAGTAGAAAGATCAACAGGGAGAACGTGACTAGAAAAAGTAAGAGCACCGGCTTAGAATACTAAGAGTGGTTTACAAAAAGAATGAGCAATTCAACGATCAGCAAGAATGAAACAGAATCCATGATTAAATAGACAATGCAATTATCTTAAAACGCTGGCCCCATGAAGGGCAATAAACAAAAACAGCTGAAAAAAAATGTGATGTGAAAGCAGACACACAAAAATAAAAAAAGACGGAACGAAGGATGACTCATGACAAATCATGCTTAAAAAGTTTTTAAGCAGGTAGTAAAACAAAGTAATTAAATAGTTATAAAATAAATTAAAATAATAATATAGTCATAATGATGGGGCATCACAGTGGGGAGCACTGAGGATCCAGGTTTAAATCCTGACCTGGGCGGAGTTTCCCGTGTCCACATGGGTTTTCCACCGGGTTCTCCGGTTTCCTCCCACCGTCAAAAAATGTAGATTCAAGGTGAATTAGCAGCTCTATATTGCCCTACATATAGTGTGTGTGTGAGTAAGTGTGTTGTATACAGTAAACAGATTGGCCCCATGGTCTGGGAATATTTGCCCTGAAAGATTTGCCCATTTGGGAATTGAACCCTGGACCTTCTCGTTTTGAGGCTGAAATGACTATTTGAAGCTTATAAAATACAAGCTAATGATCACCTGGATGATGTAACCACCAATTTTCCATTTTCCTCATCGCAGTAATATTTATTGTTTTTAAGATGTATATTTTTTGGGAAAAAGATAATAAATAAAATAAAAAATTGAATGTGTATGGAGAGAATGTTTGTTTACACCCATCCATTGCATTTTCCTTATACCAGCAAATAATATTTCTGTCCTTAAAGAATTTTTCAGACATCCAGTGCTTCGGGCAAAGGCAGAGATGGTTACATCAGTTAAGTCTTATGCGTGCTGGCATGCTCCATGGCAGTGAATTTGTAAATCTTTAAAGATTTTTACCTGTAGAGTTGCAGGTGTATGACTCACTGCTGTCTGCAGACCCCAGAGTGTTTTGTGCAAAAGGACACTTTTGGAATTTCTCAAATTGTCTCTGCAGATGTCTGTGAGGCAAAAAAGCAGAAAAAAGGAAAAGTAAAGACACAAGGCTATTTATTTGTTTGAAAAGGTCTTCCAGTGCATGTGTATGTGCTTATAAGTTTGACTCAATGCCTCCCTCCTGCTTCACAAATACATATCTGGCTGTGCTCTGCTTGTTAATTTAAGAGACAGCAGACCGAGAGGCTGCTGCTCAATACCAATCACTTATGACACTGGTTCCTACAATGAAAATAAAAACAGTTGACTGCAGAAGGGCCACACACATATGAACTTGCATGCACCATGTCGTCTTACTGCCTTATCTTTTTAAAAAGTCAATATTAAAGTGGACATTTCACAACAAAAATGCATATTACTGACTTTTCTCTCTCAGTCTTATTGCTATAAATACTGCTTCCCCAACATTAACTACAACTGTACCATATACTATAACCATCCAACATGTTTTAAACACAATAAGGTACATTGTTGGAAACAGGTTGTGGATATAGATTACATTACATTATGTTATTCCACAGACGCTTTTATCCAAACACTGGGTACGAAATGATACAGCATCAATGGAATAATAAAGCAATAAGATACGAAAAGGCCTGTATTATAGTAAATAAATAATGGGAAGGAGGCGTTTTTAAGTACAACGCGAAGCAATGAACAGTTACATCTCTGTCCTCATAAGGGCATTTACTGAAAACAAAATCCCTAATAAACTTTATTCCACAAAGTAACCTAGTAACCCTGATATTAAAGTGATCACTGATTGCTGAGTTACAAGATACAGACGCTCATCAGGACTCGGTGGTTGGTAACTCATGATGAACATGAGAGTCATAATATTGAGCGATATATATAATATTTAATATACTCATAATAAATAGTTTCATATACGGCCTTTGCATACAGTGCATACTTAACCCTTGCATTATGGTACTAAAACATGTTACTAAACTTTGTTAAAGTTCATTTGACCAGTTTACACTTTTAGAAGGTTTGAAATACTTGTTGCTCTCTTCTTATTAAGTCATTTAACTCTCTCTGTCTTTTGATTCATTAGGGTTGTATTTAAACTGGGTGGGTCACCTGTAACATTATATATATATATATATATATATATATATATATATATATATATATATATATATATATATATATATATATATATATATATATATATATATACACATACATATATATACACACACACAAAAAGGGCCAAAGACAGACAGACAGACACACACACACAACCACACATTTTCACCCCTGATGCTCATTAATGCATAATACATCTACCTAGATAACAACAAAGCCACATTGCATATTTAAAGACTGTGTTGTGACATTTGAACTGATGTCTGATCTGCTAAGTACTACATTTGCTGTACCAGGCTTAATAAGGCAAGTTCAATATCTTGCTTAGTTAGCACAAGTTGTCAATATTAATATTCCCCAGATGCATCAGTATCGACAAAACCCTGTCCTGTAATTATCATACATGCTCTGATTAAATGCTGCATTCATAACTGTAATAACAATAATTCTATCAATCCAGCAGAAGGGTACTAGGAGGGACAAAGTGCACAGACTCTGTACTCCAGTCTAATCTGCACATTTCAGCATGAAGCCACCTGACACAGCAGCACAGCAGGTAACGGCACTTTTGCATTGCTTCAGGCAGCAGGTTCAATTTTCGCCTCTAGTTAGAGTCCGTGTGGTGTTAGCGTTCTCCTTCTGCCATAAGGGTTCCTCTGGGGGTCTTATTTTCTCTACAGTTTGAAAAGCATGTTTTTTGAGATTGACTACACTAACTTGCCGTTTGTAAGGATGTAGTTAGTCTGTTGCCTGGAAATGGCATAGTACTCAGTTTAGTGTGTAATCATGTCTTGAACTTTTCAAACCTACCATTACTGTGATCTTCATATATGATCTAGAATGATATGTAGCAGAAATAATCCTGTACTGAAAAATACTGTAGTTCAACAAACTACAGTTCTTTTGTGTGTCTGTCTGTGATGGAATGGCAGTTGATCCAGCATGTGTTGATGTCTGTATCCCTCTAAACACTGGGATTGCACTGCATGTGATACAATGGAAATTAAGCATTTGATGTGGCATTGTCACCGTTACACTACAATGAGTTTTAAGTTTTAGGATTTCAAGTAGTTTTCAGGACCTTCACACACACACACCACATCCTCATGATATAGATTAATATATTAATTATAATATAAATGAGGGGCGGGGCAAGGTGGGGTAATGCTAAGCATCCAGGTTGGAATCCCAATCTGGGCGGAGTTTCCATGTTGTCCCTGTGTTCACCTGGGTTTTCTCCGGTTTCCTCCCACAGTCCAAAAACATGGATTCAAGGTGATTTGGCAGGTCTTAACTGCCCTCATCTAAACTGCCCCTATATAGAGTGTGTGTGTGTCTGTGTAAGTGAGAGTATATCCAACGATGGATTGGCTTCCTGTCATTAGAACATCTGCCCTAAACGTTCTCCCCTGGATGAGCATGGAACCCCCCTCCCCCTCACATAACCCTAGTAGAGAATTGAGTGGATGATAATAAAATGAGGAAAAATAATATAAATGATTAATTCTAGGGTTCGGGTTTGAATTACTTCACGTCTGAATTGTCAGAACATCTTTTAAAACTCCCAGAGCATCGATGTTGCCGAGAGAAACAATGCAGAGAAAGCTATATGTTTAAATTGACTGGCTATGTCTACAGTAACACACAGACATACGGAACAATTAAGGTTAAGACCGAAGTATGGTCAAGTGCACAACATGGTACATCTTGCATCAGTTTCAAGAATAAAGTACAGCCTGTCCTGGTAATATCATAATGACTAATTATTTTCTCAGTGACCACAGCTTTGATTCTCTCCTTTGTTGACACTTTCCCCATACTGTATGCAGACAGAACGATTATCTTGTGTTCCAAATAATTGTCAATTTGCAATGTTAACTGGCAGCTGGGTTTTACCGCCATCCACCTAACAGTCACAGCTGCGGCTATAGAGATTCCCTCGCTTCGTCCACTTCAAAGCTGCCACAGAGTTCCAAACTGTGCATGGAGTTCTGAAAAGCCCTTTCAGTTAGTACAAATTCTACAGCTGAAACATTACAGTGCCATCAGAAAGAGAACCAGTGTGTGTGTGTGTGTGTGTGTGTGTGTGTGTAAGACGTTTGTGTGTGTGCAGTAAATAAATTATCAAATATCTGCGCCTGTATGTTTCTGACTGCTGCAACATCCACAGCTAGTTGTTAGTGATGACTAAGATATTTGCCCCAGGTGGCTCCCTTAAGCTCCCCTAAGCTCCCCTCTTTAATCCTCCTTTCTGTATTCTGCTCTGACCAGGCCATTCCTGCAATGGTTAGTCGGGGACATAAAGCTTCCAGATCTTTGCTATGTATTATTCATGCTTACAGTTTGTGTCAGTATGCTACAGAAATGCAAGTATCAAACAGATAACTGATATTTAACGAAAAATTTTTCACGTGAAATATTTTCACGAAAAAATCCAACTGAAGGCAAAGCTCTTAATATCTGTCATTTAAAAACCTCACAATACAATAAATGAAACCGAGAGTGACAGAAAATTATACTGATGTGATTAAAGGCTAAATATATGGACCACGCACAAACGGCAATGAGGAGAGAGTCACTGAATTACAGCACAGATACACCAGGGTTTCACGTGACGTGAAAACAGAAACATGTGATTACATTATATACAATAAAACACATTTTCCTCAATAATTTACAAACAGACTGTTTTTACTGAATGTGTTTTAAACATCACAGATTTGTGCTTTATGTTTGACTGACGTCAAAAACAGCAAAACATCCAAAATGATTGTATAATACAAACAGTGTGATAACCTTTACACACACATTAACTCGCTCTAAAAGCTATTACCAAATTCCTCAAAACAACAAAAATAATGCAAAACTTTGGACCTTTTTACAATATTAAATTTTTTGAGATACTCTGTTTGGGATTTTTATTAGTTTTCAGTTATAATCATCAAAATTAAAAGAAATATATAATATAATATAATATACAAGTTTCACTTTTTGAATGGAATCACTGAAATAAATCAACTCTGTCATCAAATTCAAATTTTATGACCAGCACTTGTAATTAGGATTTGGATGAAAAATGCAAAGAGCTTGACCCGTTAGTTTGAGTTTCATATCTATCTCGTGTACAATGACCAACCCTCCCTCCAATTTAGAAATCAGATAATATTCTAAAGGCTTCACAAACTTTCAGGCATCATTATAAAGCTCTACTTTGTTTAAAATCAACATGTAACATGTTTCTTTAGCAGAGGTACGGTTTGCCAGTCACTATCTCATTTATATTTCATGTTCTCTGTCTCGTGTTGCGTCTTTGATTTACGTCATATCTTCTTTTCCTACCTTTTGTTCTGCACCAGCTATCAGGGAATATAAACACATCAAACCACTATCTGATCGAGTCTGACCATTATCTGATCTGAGACTGCTTTGATTGTGACTGTCTGCTCTGTACTTATTTGATGTCAGAGATTTGAATAAATGTCATAGCCAATTACATCATACACAAATGTCATAATGTGTTGCGTCATGAATCTGGCAGACCATTTCAACTTTAACAGTGCTCAACTTTGTGCAGACATTGTACTAATTATAACGGTAATTTAATGGCTTCTCACAGCGGTATTAAGCAGTGGTCAGCCTGTGGCATAACCAGCAGCTTTCTATTCTGTTCCATTCATCTACCACCCTAATACCTTCTCTGTAGTGTTCCTGATAATCAGAGAACATACTAAAGCATACTAACAAAGTATGTAGAGAAACAGATGGACAACAGACTGTAATCATAGAACTACAAAGGTTATCTATATGATCAGTGGAACGGAAAAATCAGACAGTGAGCGTAGAACCCCAGAGGTGGACCTAATAAAATGACCCATGTAATTATCTTTGAAACTGATTTCTATAAATCTAATTACTGATGACTCCTAATAACCAATGTTTTTGGACTCGGGATCGCGATTCAAACCTGGATCCCCAGCGCTGACTGGTGGATTTTAAAAACAAGTTACAATAACATTTTCTCATCACAAACTTCTGACGACCTGTTATTGTTTGAAGTCTTATTTGTGGTTAAACCATAAGCTCTCAGCATTCAGCGCTTTGGCCATTACAAGGCTTTAAGGTTATTCTCATCTAATTACACATTTCAGCACTAAACCCACAGGTCCATCACGCCTGTATCATCTGTACATCAATAGCTGATGCTTTATATAGGTATGAAAGGCATAAGCCTTAAACTGAACATAGCACTTAAACTGTCATATGACATACGCTGCTAATGCAATAATAGCTAGAACATTTAAGTGACTGTGAAAAGCCACAGAGCCAACAAGTGATGGATAAATATTTGAAAGCAGAGAGTCAGTGATGGAACTTTGCTATAAACCTATAAATCTTGAAGTAAGACTTTATACAAACTGCAATCATTATTCCATTCAATGTAAATATGTATAGAGTAATCAAAGCTTTTTAAATTTTTTTATTTTATTTTATTTTATTATTATTTCTTTTTTTTAAGTAATATTTAATTTTAAAAGGTTAAATTTAGGGTAAACCGAGTCCGTGAAACGCACTTTCATTTACATTTTATGTACCACGTTACGCAAATGACAATAAAGTCTCCTTGAATTAGAGACGCACTGCTAGCAGTAATGATATTTCGATATTTAGCATCCATCTACATACAGCAGACATGGTTAAGAAAAAGAGATCATTAGTACAAAGTACACTTCTTAATACTACAGTATGGAATACGAGGTAAAGTCCAGTAGCCTTTAACCCTATGTAAGCGTACAGACGTTCAGGATAATCTCATTTGTTTGGGTCTTTGGAATTCTTTGGAGTCTGTTTTCGATTTCCTCAAGAGAATTCTTTGGTCTTATTTTTGGCCTTACTGTTTGAGCAGGTCTGTGCAATACTGTCCTTTCCAGGAAATTGCTAAGCCTAATTGGCTATGCTTCAGTTTTCTAATCTTATCTTAAAAGGAATGATGAAGATTGATTTGGTTAAGGATCAATTGCTTTGTTCTCCAAACTGTCCAAGATATTTTCAAATGTCTTCATCAGCACCAAAGTTTAGTATGCTCCCTGTCCTCAGGTCGTTTAGCAGAGGCTTTTATCCAAAGCAATTTATCCTTTAACAATCTTGATTACTGGGCTCAGAACACAGAGTTGGTCCGAAAATCCCCCGGAGTGATAAGGGTTAAGGTTAAACCACCCACATTGGTAACTTCAAGCCACAACCGTCAGACTGACAGCTCGACACCACTGAGCTAACTTACCCTACTGTCCTATTGTTAAAATCAGTGTGTGGAAAGCATATAATAGAGACATGTCCCCATAGTTTTGACCATTCAGCGTAAAAAAAGAAGGTGCTGGGTTCAAATGTGCGAACCACAGATGTGTTCAGGTCTCCCATTTCCTGCCATCCAACTAATTTATATGAAGCGCCTACTGGACCTCTTGCTAGAGAGAAAAGAAAACAACATTCCACTGATGATCAGGACAGAAGTGACATTTAAAATTCTAACCTCCAAGATCGCTACATCTGCTGTCATTCTCACAGTGCTGACTCCCTCATTTCCTGCCCATGCCCTTACAAAATATCAATTGCCATTTTGTGAAACGTTACGGATGAAAGATCCTCAGTTTAAGCCCTTCTTAGGCTTTTTCATTCATTAGAGAAAGAGACCAAGTGAGCGAGCAAGAGAATAATAGGCTTTTTCATTTAGAGAGGCACATTTCGAGTCCCTCGTGACCACATGGCAATGCTTATGAGATGTGACGGCGGGGCCTGACACTCTTCACCCAGACAGACATCCATGCCACAGAGTGCCAGCCACTCTCCATGGTACTGAAAGACCACCTCCGGCCTGATTCAGCACTGCGTGATGCAGATGAACACAGGGCAAAGCTGAAGAAAGAAGACGACTGGAGGCAGCTCATCAGAGACAGCTGAGTCCACTCGCTTTCTCATTAACCAGCTGAAAAGCTGTCACTTGGAGAGGGACAGTATGGAACATGCCTCGGCACCTTAACCATTGCTAGCTCATTTCACCAGCAATTTTCTTTTAGAAGTTCCTTATGTTCTATTAGTCCTTAGATAAAAGGGTAACACTTAACCTAACCTAACCTAAACCTGGTATGCATTATTAACACATTCATAAAAGTATACATCATGTCTTATAATACTTGTCATAATCCTTTGTTAATGTCAGTAGATCAAAGTGTTATAAGAACATGCCATAAGGTTTTATAACACAAGGTGGCATAACGCATTATAAATTATATATTTTTACCGTTTATTAACTTATTATAGAGACCTGCAACATGAAGCCTCATAATGTTTGATTTTAAAGAACGCCTTTTCTGAAATTTATTGACACTAATGAGTGCAATTATAAAAGAAACAAAATCATATAAATGCACACGAGTTTATACAGAATTATTTCAAAACACACAAAATCCAAAGTATAAAACTTAATTTTAAGCGTTAAAGCCATCATTCCTTTGATTCACATCATTCTTTCTATAAGGGATGTGGTATTTCAGCGGTTAGGGTGTTGGGCTATCAATCAAAAAGTTGTGGGTTCAAATCCCAGGTTCACTGAAGTTAAGTGTGGGTCCTTGAGAATAACCCTTAATGCTCATTGCTTCAGGGGTCCTGTGTCCTGACTCTGTACTTGTAAGTCACTTTGGCTAAAAGCATCTGCTAAAAATGTGGCTTTAAGCTTTTCCCACTGCTGCTGCACAGCCATACATTTTTTGAAATCCCTTTGAAAGATAGAAAATTGTTCTGTTATGAGGTTGTAGTTTGTTGGTAGTCATTTCTGAATCTCAGTAAACAGTCTTAAAACCATCTCCACACATCACCTGGTAATTACAGTGCAGCCACACATGCTGTGTGGGTAAGACACATGGTATTATATATTTAGCATGTTGTTAATCTGTGGGAAGAAAACCAGAACTCCAGATGAAAACCCACAGAAACAGATACAACATAAAAATTCAGACCAAAAGCACATTTTTCAACCTTGCCACTGAACTAGGCACTGACCTGCTGTGAGATAACATACCAACCACTACCACATTATTTCTTTAAATTTTCCCAACAGCCTAATTAAGTATGCCCATGTTAGTGGACTAAGCATGGGAGATGCGCATAGCACAATGTATAGGGGGTTTTATACACACAGTAAAGTATCAGTAAAGCTACTGAGAGAGAAATGTATGTATGAGGTCTGAAGAGGCTGCTAAAGGAAATCATTAGAGGCACATGCACTTAGAGAAATGTAAAGCATGGAGAGATACTAGTCAAGGAATGCACAGGTTTTTGGAGTTTTACAGCAGAGTGTAGTGGGGTGTATGATGATCACGATTTATTTTTTGCTGGCAGAATCCTGACCCCAAAATGTCCACTATCATTTAACGCCAAGTGACTATATTTTACCAAGAGCTGGTTCAAATGCCATTACCTCCAAGCTACCACTGTTTAACCCGCAAGCTCTAATTACTTTTACAGTTACTTGCAATGCATTATGCTGTAAATTATTACCATATAATGACATTTAGTAAATGAAAAAACCCAAAAGTAACAGATATTTTCTTGAGTGTCCTTGATTAAAATAACTCTAGTAATTCAGGCTTAAATCCTGATCTGGGTAGAGTTTCGTTTCCATGTTCTCCCCGAGTCCGTATGGTTTTGCTCCGGGTTTTCCAGTTTACTCCCACAGTCCAAAAAACATGGATTCAAGATAAATTTACTGCTCTAAATTGTGCTTATATAGTATGTGTGAGAGTGAGTGAGTGTGTGCCCTGTGAATTGACGCCCTGTCCTGGTTGTATCTGCCCAGAGTCCAAAACGTTCTTCCCTGGATGGGCATGGGAAACTCCCCCTTGATCCTAGTATAGGTTTAAGCAGAAGATAATGGATGGATGGATAAAAATGTGTTCATAATTCATAAGCTTGGAACAATCAGCAATCAGTCATTGTTTTAAACATTTTTTTTCCCGGAAGCTTTCAGCTTTTTATTAGCTTTAAAAAATAAGCATAGCGCTTAAAGAGTCTAGTCTGGTGGTGTAGCCCAATGCAGACATTTAGGAGATTTCTCGCCATGCACCACTGACTTACCGACCAAGCACCATCTAAATTGGGATGCATTGTCATTCAATTACTCCGGCAAAGAGGCTTCAATCTATCCAGTTGACTGGCTTGAGGCACACACCTCTCCTTTGCTTCATCTCTCTCTGTCTATCCTGGACATCATTGCTGTTGGAATGCTGTCATCATGTACAAGAAGTGATGACAGCCTCCCAACTGACAACACAGTTTGCTAATCTACCACCGAAGTTAAGAAAAGGCCGTCACCAATCAGCTCTGCTTTTTGAATGAGGACACAGCTGTGAAATCAAGCCTCTAAACACTCGTTTTTTTTCCCACCATCCTGTCCACCTTTCTGCTCCTTTTTCTTTTTCCATCTGATTTTTTGTGGCATTAGCTCGGGTTTTATAGGTGCTAGACGACCTGTTCTGATCCTTCTGCGCTGGGAGCTAGGATTATCTATTATCTGCTGTTGACACTGTACCAGTAAGTGTGAAGCAGTTTTATCTAGCAGGAGAAAAAATGGATCTACATGAGCATGGCACTACGGATCAGTGATCATCCGCTTAGAACAAAATAGAAGGTTCAGTTAAAGCCAAGCTCATTTAATATAATCTTGAGTTACAAGAACAAGTTTGACTTCCACATGTGAAGCAAAATTAGCACATCTTACAGGTAATCGTGATCAAAGTATTTTTTTTAAATCTATCTACATCAATGTATCAGAAAGCGCAGGGTGTGTGAAAAAAAACAAATCAAATAGAATCCATAAATTCACAAGTCCTGACAGTTGACAGCTGACGAGCTGTCATTCACGCTGCTTTCTTGAAATTTTGACCCCTCCACAAGCATGGGGCCACAGAATTCTGGATTTATCTGAACAGGTGATGTTCTTTCACTGCTCACTGGAGCATTTTTTCACTCACTAGAGTCTTGTCTTCTGGTTTCTCTTTCACATCGATGGCAAACTGCATGTCTGCTGTTATAGTGAGAGTTGAGACTTTAGCTCTATATAATTAACTATTGCACCATTACTTAAATGAAATTTTGTTTAAAGTCTAAAGTAATTTAACCCATCAGTGCAGTGACACACACACACACACACACACACTGAGTGAAGTGAGGACCCGTGCCCAGAGCGGTGGGCAGCCCAAGACACATAGGGGTTAGTTGCCCTGCCTTAGGGCCCTTCAGCCATGGTTCTTGGTGAGACTGGGAATCGAACCAGAGACCTTCAGGTCACAATGCTGGTTGCTTAACCATAAGCCTACGACCGCCTACCTCACAGGTATATTTTAATTTCAATGATACATATATAATAACATATTCATATTAAAACATAATAAAAGCAAGTTTCCTGGAGTTCGTGTAAATTAGAATTTTGTAAGTTGCTTAGTAATAGCTTTGGTATTAATGACATGTTCATTATGATTGCAAGACTTAATTCTGCCATCCCGTGTTGAGCATCATTAGCATCATAAAATCATTTATATCTACAATACACTTTTAAAAAAGTCAGAATTTTTAAGTGGAAAAGAAGTCTAGATTTAATTTGTGCCAAACCACTTTTAATAAAGTTGTCACTCTTGTGGTCACTCCCAAACACATACTTCTAAAAATGTAGAAGTTAATTTAAAAGTCTCTTTACTTGACAAAAGACCAAATGACAGACAAATTTCCAATGCTTCGAATGACTTAACTGGAATTCCTTTAAACTGAAGGATTAATTAATCAGAGTAAATCTCATCAAACTCTTTGAGAAATGGGTTTTTGCTTTAATTATTTGATGTTCCAATTCTTGTTTAAGTTTGATTAACCTTATTGCCGTTCAGTGACATTTTGCTGGTTTGTCTTATTTAGTATTTTATTACTCATGGTGACATTTCCTTACATATTTTTATGCATCTTTGAAGGCTGCTTGCATATTGAGTAATTATTAAAAGAAGAAATTGTGACATGATCTGTACAAAGCTCCATAATGACTGATTTTTTTGAAAAGCATAAAAATTATTATAAAACTCAGTAAAAGGAAAATAGATCATAAAAATTTGTAATATTCAGTCATTTGAAAAGTATGCTTTCTAATTTGTTAAAGTCCCTAAAATGTAATGTTCAAGTTATTTATACAGCACTTTTTATAATAGTACAGTATCTAAAAGAAGCTTTACAGGATTCTGAGTCTGAACCTTTAAAGATCAAGCCGAAGCAACAGGGGCAATAAAAAAAAATACCTGCTTTAGTTGGATTTTAAGGTAAAAACCTCTAGAGGACCAACGCTCAACTTGGGACTCATCCACCTTGAGCGAATGTGTCTTAACTTTAGGTAAATGCAACCTCAAGTAACTAAAACATTAATTACACAGTGTCATGAGTAATTTACCAAAAATAAATCTAAAATAATAATAAACAAAGAGTTTCAACTTCATCAGCCCAAGGTTAGATAGAGTTACTCTGCACTCCATCGTAACAAAGCAGGTATAAAGCATTACGTTACCACCACCATGTTTTACAGATGGATTAAGCTTCTTTATGCTGGACTGATGAAATTGATGAAACTCTTTCAGCCTGATGAGCATCATTAAGACCTCTCCTAAAGTCAACATGCATGTGTTCTGAAGATCCGATGGTGATAGACTTATTTTTTAAATTAAAAATTGGGCACCTTTACATAGTAGTAGTATTGGATAATTTGCCTTAATAAACAAGCCAACAAGTCAAAAATGTTGGTCTTGTTTTTTTTTTTTTTTGACTATATATATATATAGAGAGAGAGAGAGATCAGATCGGTCTCTAAATAAGAATCGAGCGTTGCAGAGGGGCTGAGGAAGAAGGTATTCAACTGAAGCACATTGCGAGATAGATCAGTCATAGACCTTAAAACTTGGACTGAGCTCAAGTGGAGGCAGTGTGATATCTGTGGCTGCCAGGTGGAGCACTTTTGTGTGTGGGCAATGACTGCCCACTGATGAATTAGTGAAGCTTATATTCATCCTCCTGAGAAAAGGAAACGGTGTCATGCTTCCGTTATGAAACCCAAATATCGGCTCAAACTGCATGAATGATGGCTGAGTAAAGATGACTTAATATATTTTTTCCAGAGTGGGAGAAAACCTATAAAACAGAGACACACACCAACACACACACACATACAAATACACAAGCCCCTAGTATAGAATTAAGTGGAAAATAATTAATGGATGTTTAAATGTGTGTTTAAAAAAATACTTTCATTAGGATCACAAAGCATTTTTATTGCTTTGTTTTCTTTGTGTCCTTCATTTTCTTAACCACAGGCTTAAATTGGTTTTAATTATTTAAGGTAAAGGACTAGGACCTTCGTTAACTTGATTACTGTTTCACTTTATAAACTAAGACACAATAATGCTGCTTTTCCAGCCCAAGTATTTAAAACACTGCATTTAATTTCATTATTTACTGAACAACTGTTTTTCTTTCCATTTTCCATTAGAAACTCTTCTCTTTCAATATAAAAGACAACTCATTACATTCAATTTGTTTTAAAATTTGGACAGGTTCATAGAGCTTTGACTAAGACAGGTTCAGGCCAATGTCAACTAATATATATCTATAAAGACATGGAAGTTGGTTATGAGGAAAGAAATACATTCCAGACACTTCAGCGCTTATTAATGCCTCTAGAATTCATTAAATCCCAAACAGTAAGACCAGCTTTCTGATCTACATCAACGCCTTTTTGTATGATTTCAATTCTCAATGCTTCTTAAACGTGGTTTGTATGCATTTTGAGACCTAAAGTCATACATGTTGTTTGGAATTAATATTCCTTCAATTGTTTATTAAAACAAAAAAAATCTGCTACAAAAATAAGAAGAGTCAATCTGCCACACTGTAATCGGTTGAAGCGGTAGCTCAGTATACAGCGTTTGCCCATCACTGAGGTAAAGTGTAGGCATAATTAAATGACACGCACATAGCTTTATCCACAAATGTGTTTGAAAGACCAAAAGTAATTCATTTTAAGCATCGGCTTGGGTTCAAAAGATATCTACACATAATATCTAAAATGTATACAAAAGCAATACTTTATAAAAGCAAATGTGGATCTTAAAATCCACAATTTCGAAAAAACAATCTTTACATTCGCTGTTTATTTTCCCAAACCATTTTTAAATGATTTAGATGGAACCCGTAGTGAAAAAGCAGCATGTGCTGAATCAGCCCCTTTAGGTTGGATGGCTAGCACGGTCTTAATAAAAAAGAAATATATTAAGATTACAGCAATATAAAAAACTACACAAAAAAGTGTAAGGTGTTTAGTGCACACTTCTGATTGGATGATGTGTGATTTAAGGTTAAAAAATATACTTACACAAATGAGAAAAAATACTTTTAGTTGCAAAATACTCTGGTGCACTTTTTAGCTTTTTTTTTAAACTAGGAGTCAAGCTTTTTAAGCACTCTGGGGTGGTGCAGATTACAAGAGTGAAACAGGATTACATACAATTCCTCCAGCAGGAGGTCTCACTGCTCTGGAGCAGGGACTTTGGGCCATGGTGGAAATGTCAGCAGTTAAATGGTTATTTAAAGAACAGGTAAACGTGAAAAAGGTCATTATTACACCAGTCCTTACATTGTGGGCTATTTTATTGGATTTATATTACTGTAGCTGGATAACCTAACTGCATATTATTACAATCCTGTGGCATAAAGGCACGATTGGGTCACTAACTCCTAATTCATGAGGGACAGAACCGCCTACAATAATATGTGCTCAGAAATAAAGTGATTAAGTTAATAAACATGAGAGGACTAGTAGGGAGCATTTGAGTATGTCAAAACTGTCATGCCTTACCACCTAATGACCTTTCATAAGTTCCTTATTATACATATCCACGTTAACAGATGTCTACACCCACATAAGATCAAAACTTTGACACACACACACACACACACACAATTAGTTAATTGACAATGCTGTGGGTGGGCAGAGGCTTCTGTGAGCTCGTCAGTCATTAGTGCCAGCTCCAAAAAAAAAAAAAAAAAAATCTAAAGAAAAACCCTTTGTCATCAGCACACACTCAAATTCAAACCTTATACAGTACATTACAGACTGTCCGTCTTTGTCAGGTTTGCATATATTTGTTTGCATGTGTTGTTTTTCAGCCTGCATCAGCTGATCAATTAAAAAACTAACAATGTTATGAGCATATTGTGGTTTCAAATAAAACCCTAAACTGATTAAAATCTATTCATTCTCTTCATTTACAGAGTTAAGCAGACCCTTTAACGTAGGAACCTACACACCTGTGGCAACATTATCATAAGGGTCATGTATCTTTATAAAAGTATCAACTATTAGTCTAAATTAAAGAAAAAAGTTTGCTACCAACTACATCTATATCCGCTATGACAACAAACCTACACACATTTTAACAAAGTGACTTAATTATATAAATATAACATAAAATAGTCCCTGCTTGAGAATGTCGAATTCGATCCAGAGCCAAAGAAAGCATTGTACTTTACCACAAAATGTCACTGTTGGAAGAAACCAGAGAACCCGGAGGAAACCCCCACGGACATATGGAAAACATGGAAACTCAACCTAGACTGGGATTAGAACCTGGATCCCCAGCGCTTAGAGGCAACTTATGGTGATAGATTGATATTGTTTGGTCCACCTAAAGCAAAACAAGGTGCTGTAGTTGTTTAAAAATCAATAAGTTATTTCAGTATGCCCGTGTTACGTTCCATTAAAACTGCATTGCCATGTAATGGTGCCATAAAGTGAGCACTCAGAAAGATGGAAGCATGAGCATACGATCAGCGAATGTTTTAAAAGGGTTACACCTTAAGCCGTAGTTAATATTTTCAGCTTGAGTCAGTGAAGTAAAAAGATGAGAACACCAAGCCAAAAATAAATGTGTTTGAGAACAGGGCATTTTTCAAGAGCCGGGATATTACAAGGAACAAGAAAATGCCTAAAAAGCAAATGAAGCTTTAGTGATTGACATTATGACGTGTAAGCATGGATGCTTTTAAAGAATAATGGACTCGAAGGCAGAAAAGTTCCAAAGGAAGAAGTAAAGTAAAGTACAAGTTTATTTAATTTACTGAAGTTATAGAAAAGCACATCAGGCTATTTAGTGATAAATGTTCATTTAAGGTGATCATAAATCATCCTAAATTCAAGGTAAATTGGCTGCTCCAAATTGCCCACATCTAAATTGCCCCTATATAGAGTGTGTCCGTGTGAGTGAGTAAGTGTGTGACCAGTAATGAACTGGCACCCTGTCCTAGGCGTATCTGCCCAGTGCCTGAAACGTTCTCCCTTGGATGGGCTTGGGACCAATTTGTCACTGAAAGATAAAGAGTGTGTGCGCCCGCATAAGAATATAGAACATTGTGGGAACCACAAGTTCATACCAACAATGATGTTGATGTTTAAGGTTGAGTATACATGGTGTTCAAAAGTATTGATAAGTTATTTTGCAAAGCATTTAAATATGAGGAAAGCTTTTTTTTTTAATTTAACAGGAATTAAGTCTAATTTGACAGATATGTCCACTTTATTGGGTCAGTTTTGACAGAGCTTTTGAAACAGAGAGAATAATTTAAAAGTTACAAGTTATTCAATATTAACAATATATATATATTTAAAAGTCTTAATCAATATTTTCTCACTAGGACATGTTCACTTTTATTGCATGATAAATGCAAAGTTAATTACATTTTAAAAATGCAATTTTCCTTTTTCACTTTATCATACTGACATTACTTTAAATGTTCTGTACTTATTAATACAACAGGAAAAAATTATCCTTTCATGATTCAGATAGATCTATATTATTTCCTGATATCCAACAGTTTCACTTCATTTTGCTCTAGACACAAAAACACTCAAATATGATAAAGCTAATGTCATGTAAATCACGCCATCTCATTTAATGGCCAATTATGTGTGGACAAGAGCATCGTTATTTATTTGATTAAGAAAGGGTAAGGGCTTAAAACGGTGGAATTGCAGAAAGTACACATTTTGACACACTGAAACTTGGGGCTTGTTTATGAAAAGATTTTCTGTCAAGAACTAACAAGCGCAAGTGCCGGGAGTTTGCCAGACATTAATAAAACTTTTATTAGGTCTTTGTGTAATGGTCAGATGCGATGAAGATGGCACTTTATCACCAGATATGAATTTGGCCCAAACAAAAAGATGCAAGTGCCTCATCACTGCTGTGAATAATAGTGAATAGTAATGTTGTGATGTTGATATTCTTATATCAACAGTCCATTATTTCATCAAGGACGATCATACATTAATAATAATTAAAGTGTCAGGCTAGATGACAATATCCTGTTTGATACCTTTAGAGAAATAAATACAACAATATAATAATATATCTATACAGTGTCAACTGGTTGATTAGCATAACTTGTGTCATTTTGAAATATTTGCTTTAACTTTGATAAGAAATTGAGGAGTCAAGGAAATGTTAACTGTTTTTAATAACTGGTTGATTAATTGATTGTCATCTTGCCTAAACAGAGGGTAACTGAAAATAATTTTCAGAGCATAGAGAACAAAAAAAATATCCTTGTGGACTTTAAAAGGCTATGAGTAAAAGAATGTACGTCTGTGTAAATACATACATTTGCAAACATAAATTTAAAACTAAATTAAATCTGATCACCTCAAAGTGGCTTTAAATAGCAGCGGAGGATTTCTGACCCCTAATTAATGCAGCCTCGATGTCTTACTCCTCTGTCTTTCTGGTCGTGAACTGAAAATGTCAAATCAAAGTCTTGAAGGGCATTTTCATTTTGTAACTGCATCTCAGATAAGGGAGAGGTTGGTGGAACGGGGTCCAGTGAGTTATGCTACATTAAATCTTTTGCACTATCTGAAGATCCTTGGTAGGCAATTCAATGTACTTTCCAAGTATCATAACCAATTCTTTAAAAACAATGAGACAATAAAAGTAACAACAATAAAATACACCGTATTAGATCGTTTAAAAGCATGTAAATCAGATCAGATTGTTTCCCCACACTTTGCCCAATGAGCACTAGCACTTGTAAATAAACTCACAAACTGTTACTCTTTATCTCAAATATCTTATACTCAGCTTTTCCTTAGTGAGCTAAGCTCTGTGCAAGCCAACTATCTTTTTTAATAAATTTAGTCCGCTACTCTGAGCTTAGCTTTTTTTTAATATAGCAGTTTTTTGTCATCTAGGTTGCTGTTAGACCCTCTGTTTACCACTTTAAGTCAAGCACTATTGTAAAAAGAACTAATTAAATGACTTTGAGGGTGTGTGTGTGTGTGGGGGGGGTGCAGGATGAGATAATAATCAGATTTCATAATTTTACAGTGTAGCTGGTTCTTCCGTAATTACTGACTTGTGTTATTTGTAAGTCGCTTTGGAAAATCATCTGTTAAATGACTACATGTTAATGTAAATGGTATCG
Source organism: Corydoras maculifer (assembly GCA_019802435.1). Lineage (NCBI taxonomy): Eukaryota > Metazoa > Chordata > Actinopteri > Siluriformes > Callichthyidae > Corydoras > Corydoras maculifer. The sequence goes on along the minus strand of JAFMOD010000064.1, from coordinate 2,640,930 downwards.
AGGTTAGCATCCTGCTAGTGTGTATTTGTGGTTTTCCTTCTATATTCAGCATTCCACTCAGTAAACTGTATGATCTGTATTGAAGTTGAAGATTCTATGCAAAAAGCTGGGTTTGTGATCAAGCTCTGTAGGCTTCATTTTGTGTCATATAGTTTTCACAAATATGTTCAGATTTCTGTTGCTGCTCCTCTTCAAAGCTAATCAACAAACCAATGAACAACTACTTTCCAAACGTTGGTGAAGATAGCACACAAAACCTTGTGTTAGAATGTTGTATTTATATCTCTGAAGGTCTGAAGGTGACGAGCAGGATATTGTCATCTCGCCTGACACCAGAGGACTGCAGTCTTTTATTCATGAAGGCATCCTTCCTTTTACGAGTCAAGCCTTTTGTGGGTCATATTCTCTTTGCCAGAAGATAGAAACCTTGCCTGTGTCATTGCATTATGGATTTGGAAGTTAATTCATGGTGAATGGCAAAGGTAATGCTGAAGTTTAACCTCTCAATTTTACAGGAAATAGTTGGATGGTGGAAAGTTATTTTTTAATGGTAATGTGTCAGTGAAAAATCCAGTGAAATGTATATTTTTCTGCTTGTGAGGTGACCTAACCCAAAGCAAAACATGTTAAATTTTCATTTCTTTTCTCATTCCCAGCAATAGAAGGAAGCCCTTGAGGAAGCCATTAAGCTAAATGTAAAAACAGCTAGATCAACATCTCCCTTGACTGTCAGGGTCACTTACGAAGCATTGATTTGTTTCATTTTCTGCTGTAGTTTTGTGCATAAATTGACTAACTAAAAGCCAAGAAAAGCTTTTTTTACAACATGGGCATCTAGAATAATTTTGTCTCTTTGCCATTTTATCTGTCCATTCAGACGTTTCTTCACCTGACTGGCTGCCTACTCACACGTCCACCCACCTGCCCTTCCTGTCTTACATTTTTCAGCAACTCCAGACTCTATTCCTCTGGTCATTCTCATTTATTAGTTTGTTACCTCGTATTGTCAATGTCCAATAATAAAAACGAATAAACCCCATTATGTGACATTATTGTAATAGACCTCGTTTAAAAAACAAAAACAAAAGCTTGCACTTCTTAAAAGTTGTTGTAACCACATACAATACAGTCATCTCTAAGCTTATTTCAGAGTCATAACAATTTACAAGCGCTTTATTATTTACATTTTTTATCATCTTCTTTATTTTTAAATGGCTTAGCAAATGATTCAATTAATGAACTATGTCACGAAGATTATATTAAGCCAATTGGCCTAAACTGTCACATCCATTTATTAATTTTCTAAGCAGCTTATTCTAATTAGGGTCGTCAGGGTGATGGAGTCTACTCCAATAACCGCCGTGCAAAAATCAGGAAAACACCCTGAACAGGTTGCCAGTTCATTGCAAAACATCATACAAACACATTTACACAGGGAAGGAATTTAGTATCTTTTATTTCACATGAACTTACATGTCAAATGATAATGAAAGGAAAGCTTTAAAGACACCAGGAAAAAATGAAAACTGTAATGAAATAACTGTCCGTTTGAAACGCAGATTTGCAGTAAATCAACAGCTCTACATAGTTCTGGCTCATTTACATGATTATAATTATTACCTAAAAATAGAAATTTAAACTTTCAAATAAGACGGCTATAATTTTTTTCTTGTGGGGCGCAAACAGATGCCATTAAAATAAATGCTAATGTGGTAGACTTATCTATGTCCATGAAAATCTGTGGACTAATTGTGGTTGTACGTGGCTGTGTGGCTAGACGTGGTACAAAATAAAAGATAATGTGCAATAAGTCATTATTATAAAATTAATGACAGACAAATTTAGCAGAAGACAAGAAAACAAGTGCGGGGTTCACCCACTTTTTTGTTATGAGTCAGTGAGCTGCAAACAGTGAATGTAATACCTATTATTAATCTTTTTGTTTGCCATTTCAAAGTATTAGCAGTGCAGCATTGTGGTCAGTGATGAGCTTGTCTGATACCTCAGCATGTCTATCCTGTATTTTATCAAGCAGTTTAAATAATACATGGCCAATAAACTGGCACTCTTCAGTGTATGCGTGTGTTGTGTTTATACCCCAAAAAAATTGTTTGTAAATCTTGATGCTGAACTCAGAATTCCATAATGGTTCCATAAGTGTGACAATGAGCAAATTACATGCCTTTTAAAATCCATTTGCACGTCGACTCCCTTTTATTTCGAAACAGAGGCCTAAATTACATTCTGCTCTCCCAACAAAACAGCTCAAATAAATGTAAAATCACAAAAGAGTTTAATTACTTCTCAAACTTTGGTAACCTTTGATCAACCTACAGCACTTTTGCTAATGAAAAAGGAAGACCAGCTGGAATCACAACCCCTGGAACAATTTTTTGATCCAGGTCTTCAAACAAACACCAATTAATTTTTTTTTTCTTTGGAGCATTGATGAAGAATCAGTCTGCTGATTTTTGTTCTGCTAATGAACAAAAACAACACCAACTACAACCATATCCAAACACACAGGGGTGGGGGGTTACTTTGATAAATCATGTAAGCCATTTTCTGGCTTAAAACACTGAAAACAACATGACCTCTGTGAACCATAACTGAATGCAGCTTGTACATCCAGACTTCACTTAGGGAACAAAAAATAAAATCCTGCTTTTAATAAATTAATTCATTAAAACGCTTCTGTGTCTTCGACACTTTAATACCATAATAAGCCAATTGAAGTTTTAAGACTCACGGTACCGCCAAGGCAAATTCAGTTGCACTAAATCTATGATTAATTACAGAAGAATAGAGCTTCTAAACACCAAGTTTGTATAATCTGCCTTTGTGGGGTAATAATTAGTCACTGCTGAAACATGGAGAATCATAATTATATTTAAAAAAATCCTTTTAGAAATGTCTGGAAACGTTAAGCTTTTATTAAATTGCAGCAATACATATTTTTAATAGTGATGGGAAGTCTTTATCAAGTACAGAGATATTAGGTTAACGTCAGCTACTGGCAGGTGTAATGAAGCACTGATTTGCTATTGTACTGTAACTTGACGACTTTGGGTCTTCTGGCCTCCACATTGCAGGCGCTGTGAGAATCACATTGTACACACACAGCATACACAATGAGGAGGCTGAAAAATCCAAAACACTGACTTTTTGTCATTAATTAATTAAGCCATTTATACTAATTTCAATCGCATGGGGAGCTTAGCCAAAGATTTGTGGGCGAACAGGTCTCTAGTTTCACTCCAGCACATCACAACAATAAAAATTCAATTAATTAAAATCAACATATTAACTATGTATAAAACAGTTGTGGAATTGTCATTAAGTCTTAAATCTTGCATTCCAAAAAAAGAGCACGTAATCTGGGTGTATACCCTTATGTACTTGTTTTACATATAATAAATACAACAATTTAATAGTCCACACATGTAATATGACAAACTGTAATACTATAACTATGTTTTAAAGTAATTTACATATTACATATTATTTCATAAAGTTAAAATAACTGTTGCTGAATTTTTATAAATGTCTTAATGTAAGTTGCTTCAGGTAATTATATATATAACTGCTGAAAATCAATAAGCATGTTATTGGATTGCACAGTAAAACATGCTGTAGGAATTTTTTTGCTGACAACAGAGTTGGCAGTAAAATGGTGTACTCCCACTCATTCGTGCAATTATCTCATCAACTATTCTCGTAGCAGTAATGCTGTGTATAAGGATTTGCAGATACAGACAATGGAAAGGAATGTGTTATCATTCTGACCATGGGATTAATGCAGGTACAGGATGAGCTGAGGATGTGTTCACAACTGCTAATCCCCAGGAATTTTTACACTACCAGAATGGTGTAATAGACGAATTTCACTTGTTCCCTAAAAGCTGAAGTGTGGTATGAATTAAATCTTACACCTGGAGAGGAAAACAACACTTGCAAGATCCAGCTGTAAATTACCTTTTGAAACAAATATACTCCTAGCAATCATGTATTATAAAAATATATTCTTTTCCAGTTAACAAAATTTACCATCTGGTAAGTATGTGTTCAGGAGGATGCAGTTTAGTCAGACTTTGGGGGGGGGGGGGGGGGGGGGGGGGGGGGGGGGGGGGGGGGGGGGGGGGGGGGGGGGGGGGGGGGGGGGGGGGGGGGGGGGGGGGGGGGGGGGGGGGGGGAAAAAAAAAAAAAACAGCACCACTGTAGCAGAAACAAACCTGATCATTATCTGATCTGGTTTCAAATTTTTTTTGTTAGCAGGTGCTTGTGTTATGTTTTGGTTTGTAGTCATGTGTGCATCTGAGTTAACATCAAATGCTTTGCATGGTATGTCGGATATTGTAGTTATTTAAATAAACTTTTATTTGTCCTTCGTGGTTCCGTCTCATGTGGTTGGGTCCGGCAGCCAGAGCAAACTGACAAATTGATTCATGCTGACAGTCATTGGAGGAAAATATTTTTGTAAATTTGATGCAGAAAGTGAAAAATTCATAAATAATTCATGTAAATATTTTTCATTAAATAGCTCTACCTTTTTCAGATATAGGTTTAGTACTCTTTTTGTGAAATTGGGCCATTATTCAGAATGTATGTAAGTGTGTGAAAATATAAGCTGTTTAATATACAATATGGAAGTAGGATAAATTATTTTGTTTAAGGTCGCTGCACCTGCTAAAGTTACAAATTAAAAGATGTATTTTTTTTAGTTCTGTTCAGACTGTTTTAATTAAAACACTTTGTATGTTCTGTCTCTGTACAGCTCAATACTAAAATGCATGTGGATTAATTGGAAGCCAGACTCTCTAGTCAAGCGTGACTATCACTGTAGCAGGTAAAAGGAATTACTGTTTGTGAAAACTCTTATAAGGACATGAACAGTAGTCTTTTTCCCTTGCCTCTGCCAGAGAATGATTGCATGTAATAGAACGAGTGCAAAACTTACTCATTTATCAGGGACCTCCAGGTAGCGTGGAGGCGTCTCAGAATCAAACAGTTCCTTCGCGAAATTGGCCGGCGTGCAGAGGGAGTGATGTGTTTTTTAGGCTGTCCAAGGCCGAGGAGTGAAATAGAAAACCAATTACTGAAATTTCAAATCTGCAAAAAAAAGCAGAACGGTACTATTTCAGTTGCAAGGTCAGTAAACAAACGTAGTTATCTCTGTCACAGTCTAATCTCATGTCACAGATAAATTTTGAAAGTGAAAGAACGTCTTTGAAGTCACGGAGTTGGCTTATATTAGAAAGGTGACCAGACAGCAAGGACGACTTACAGAATAAGATTCAAAACACACCAACAACTGCAATCTCATTAAACACAAAAGAACTAGAAAAAAATTAATCGGCTTCTTATTTTTTGATTCTGTGGAACTGTCACTGGTGGACCTTAAAGCAATGTCCTTAATCCTCATTTGCTAAGACTGCATCATGTCTTTCCTGTAAGTGCCTTTGTATAAATAACTGCAAAATGCTGAAAATATAAAATTAGAAACCTTATAAAAGTAGTAGACACATACAAAATACACACATACAAATGCCGAGTAGACATACAAAGATACCAAAGTCATCCAGATCTAAATCTTAGAGATCTAAATCATAGAGTGCGGGCATCTTTTTAACCACATGAACCTTGTGTGTCGCCCTCAGGACATGTCCAAGAAATAGCACCAAGTCGTCTATTTAATCGTAATTAAACTTGTGGTTGTTGTTTTAAACATTCATCTGTCATTTATCAATAATATTTATTGTGAGGCATTAATAAGATATGGTTTAGTATGAATATCGTCAACAATTAGGGTGAACTGTGCAACTTTGTTACTCTAAGTTTTATATTGAACATGTAATTGCTTATATTACATTTACATTTAGCAGATGCTTTTATCCAAAGCAACTTCCAAATGAGAACAACCATCAGTAGTTATGACGAAAACCATCCACACTGTAGAACTAAACCATTAATACCAAAGTATTTGTAATTCCAGCAACGTTCTATAAGAAGTGGTGGATTTTTGGAAAAACAAGCTTGGGTATCAGTGTTTAACAACTTTATTAACAAATCCTGAATCCACACTGACATCACATTATACTTCGGGATCCTGGAAACACACTGGTGCAATGGACTGCTAATGATCTGACTGAATAACAGAGGCAAAGCAGGGTGACGAGAGGAGCGCAGAGAGACGGAGAGAACACAAACAAAGAACTAAATAAAAAAAATAAAAAAAAAGAGCGTAAAAATAGAAAGTAAAAAAGAGAGGAGTTGAAAAAAGGAGAATGAACACCATGGAAAGAGATGATGGGGATGGACAGAGGGTGGAGGACAGTTAAAGAAAAGCATGGAGTATTAATACAAATTACACAAAAAGACGTGAATGTAATAAAATAAATAAGAGTAAATAAATATAAATAAGTGAGAAGCAAAGAGAAGAATAAATAGAAAAGTATATGAGAAGTAAAGGGAAAAGTGTGTCGGTTAGATACAAAAAAAGAGAATGAGTATGGAGGAGGGAAGATAAGAAAGGAGGAGACAATTAGTGGAGAGGAAAGAAAGAAAAACACATCAAAAAGGGAGAAAGGCGGCGAGATTTCAGAAAAAAAAGGTAGGGAGAGTTGATAAGAGAAGCAGAATTAAGAAGGTGAGAAGAAGAGCAACCGTTCATTAATTCTATTTCTGAGGCAATGACCTAATTAGGATTACAGGCAGTGTTGCAGCCTATCCCAGCTCTCACTGAGCAAAAAGTGGTGAAATACCTTGGACTGGTCCATCATAGTCCCTAACCATTTACAGTTAACTTGCACTATTTACTTAACACAGAGATACAGTTCATGTCATTAGTAGACGTGGGGATCCAGGTTCCAATCCAATTCTGGGTGGATTTTCCATGTTCTCTCCATTTCCACATGGGTTTCCTCCAGGTTCTTTGGTTCCTCCCACCATCCAAAAACATGGATTCAACATGGGATGCTCCAAATTGCCCCTATTTAGTATGTGTGAGTGAGTGACTGTGACCAGCGACCAGGTGCCCTGTTTTGGGTGTATCTAGCCGGCGCCTGATTCGTTCTCCCCTGGAAGGGCATGGGCATATTAGTAAAATATACCCAACCACAGAAAAACCTGCCTGCTTACTATTCTGTGAATCAACTCCAGGATCTTTTAACGGAGCTACTCTTTCTGCCACAAGCAAAAAAAATAAAGATAAAATACATAAACAAACAGCTGCTAAGTCTCAGCTTAATGGCTTAAAACTCCCTATCATGTTTGTTTTACTGATAGTGAAAGCTTATTGGCTAAGGAGCTGATCCATAGATCAGAATGCTGATAATTCAATTCTAATACTCTCAGCCTGGCACTCCTGAGCTTTTAATCTAGCTGCTCAACCCGGAGTTGCTTGTATTGCATGATGCAATGACCTCTGGATCTGGTAAAAGCATCAAAAAGGAACTTTCTATTCTGATCTTGCACATCAACTCAAAAAAAAAAATAAATAAATAAAAAATCACAGCACACGAGCTGCAAAAAAAGAACCGGGGTATAGAACTACATTATGCTCATGACAATGAATGAGAATATAAACTCAGTCCCTTGATACTAAGGCTGTGTGATGTGAGTGTTTAAAAGTGTTTAAGCACCGATGGCGAGGATTGTGTGATTTGTGTGAATGGCACCAGTGTTAGTGGCGCAGCATGATTTTAATTACACAATTCCCATTTTCCCATCTGATTAAACAGCTCACGCGCACAGACGCATGCACAGATGCACGCACACACACACACCTACACTTTTGTGTCCCTTATGAGCCATCCCCTAACAGATTTTCAGCTGTGTTACATATGCATGGCCAGACGCTGTAGCTCTGTGCAGTTCCTCATTACTACTCTTCAGGCTGAGTTTGCTATTCGTGACATCTAATCAATCCGTCAGACAATTACAATCCAAGCCAAACAATATCAGCAGTACATTTCTTTAATGCATCAGCAACATTTGTGAGAGGCGCCGAATAAACGTCTAAGTCGAGGCTAACGATAGACGACTGCGAAGTGAGTGTAAGTGTGAAACCAAAAGAGAGCAACAGACAAGAAGCAAGATGCAAAATCGTACGCACTGAGGGGAGGGGACGGTGCCATTTCCCCTGTACTGGCATCTCTTTCAAATGGCAGAGACTTGACCGAAGGCAATTGTAGTGCCCAAAACCTTCAGTTGTGGAATCTATCCTGCTCATTTAGGTGAAACGTTTAATTATAGAGTGGAACTGGAGGCAGAGAAAATTAATGGCTTGATGTGGAAGCTGAGTGATCTCAGCCTCAGAGGCCTGCTTACGAGGAAATTGTGCCCTCTTGAAAAGAGAATAAAACCCTTTCTAACCAAATAAATCATTTAATGCAACAGTAATGCACAAAAGCGCAAGACACAGAGATAGGAAATTTGTAAAACATCAAATAAACTAGAAAAACAAACACGTAAAGTCAGTAATGTTGACAAGTGCTAGCTAGTATTTAGGATGCATGCAGTCTTCAAAATGTCTTTTCATCCATAATTCTGTTTACACTGGTTAAGAGACAAGGCCGAAACTTCTAAATTCCAAAGTAAAAAGATAAAGAAAAAACATTAAAACAGCTGACAAGACCATATTACGTTTTATAAATGAGAATGTTGTTCACTGTGATGGAAGTTTCAAAAGTTTTATTTCATAAGTAGGGATTCAAAAGAACGGGGTGGCTCAGTTGTATCTCATTGGTGGGATTCAGGTTTGAATTCTGATCTGGGTGGAGTTTCCATGTTTCCCACGTGTCCGTGTGGGTTTTCTCCTGGTTCTCCGGTTTCCTCCCACAGTACAAAAACATGGATTCAAGGTGAACTAGCTGTTCTAAATTGCCCATATATAAATTGCCCCTATATAGTGTGTGCGTCTGTGTGAGTGTGTGTCCTGGGTGCCTGCCCAGCTCCTAACTTGTTCTCTCCTGGATGGGAATAAGGAATAATAATAAGATTTAAAAGAAAAGAGTTATAACCAATAAACAGTTATATTTTATATTACTGTTTTTGTTCGTAACCACAACTTCCCCCCCCGCCAACAGGACCTACTGGGATTTTGGTCAGAGACTGGTGTATTTTCCTTGCTCTCCTTCTTCCTTATTTTGCGACTGAGCAATCTTAGACATGGTATCACAGAGTCAATTCAGTGGGTCCTTGCTGAAATAGGCTGCTATGGTGATAATGCTCAGTGGACAGAGATAATGGAAATAAACTTTTTAAAAAGAAACAGAGCAGCGCAGGACGAGGGGGAGCCGAACAAACAAATATGACCTAAAGATACCTTTTCCATTAATAGACAAAGCAGGATAGTGTATTTGCCAACCCGACTACTGTTTGCTTGTCATGAATATCCACATCCACACATGTGGCTATTCGAAGACAAAACCAGCTTAGGCCGGCCCATTGCTGTGTAATCCAGGTGCTCTAATATTCCACCCAACATGATACCACTGTAGCAGAAAGAAGTTTACGGCAGCAGGTGCTGAGTTTAATGCAGCATGAACACAGAGGTAGCATTTTTAGAAGGTCCTTATAAGTGACCCACCTTAATTAAGCAAAACAAATAATCAGAAGAAAACCAAAACTGCATGAAGCAACCTGGAAAAACTAAATATTATTCTCCACCAGAGAAAATATAGAATGCATTGTACCTCTGCACACCAACCCAATGGATCTTCCATTTACCTTATCAAGAACTGAACCCAACTTTCACTTACTGTGCTACATTTTGAGTATGCTGATGAGTCAGAAAAAGGTTACTTATAGTAGTTTGGCTTGAATAATTCCCGAATGAAAAGCTGCACTGCAGGTATTTCCAGGGTGTGCAGCTACATGGGAATGACTGATGAATGTTTGGACCATTGGTTTGATGTATTTTTGACATTTTCACAGCACTCTGTAAATAGTTACCTTACCAAGGTGTGTAGCTAATATTGCCATGTTGGTTACATGGATGAAATGGATGAAGGCTTGTGTAACTATTTATTTAATTGTCTAAGATCCTTTACTACATCCTTTAACCTGAAACTAAATGTTTAGGTTTTAACCAAAGCATTTTTCAAATGCATTTTAAGATTTTTTGCAGCAGACTTCCCAGGCAACAGCAAAGCATGTATTTTTGGCAGACCTGTTCCAATCAGGTAATCTGTCCTTACCACATCCATGTGACTGACATTTGTAAAATACCTTTACGGAGTTTATTTTCATGTAATGAAAGCTCATTTTAACATGACCATTTGAATAAAAAACTCTTGTTAACATTTTGTTTCAATATTAATTTAGTTTTACTTTCACCATGAATTGAATATTATTGCATTAATAAGAACCTACAATGGCATTTACTGCCCCATTTGACAGCTGATTGAAGGTGGACATCTTCAGTGATGATGGCTGATATGTATTTAAAGACCATTTTGAATCAGTTCACAACACTCACCCCAAACCAGCAGGTCACAGTTCAGTGTTCAGGCTAAAAACATGGTGGTCATGGACTACATGGACAGGCATGGACATGAACAGTAAGGCAGGCTGAAAGCTGAAAGCCCTGGTGACACCTACACACACAAACACACACAACTGGCTGAAAGGACAGTGTGAGTAAAGGACCCACAGGGCTACCTGTCTGTTTACAGCACAGAGAATATGGCTCTGCGTGTGTGTGAGATCTCTGTAAGTAGAAAGGAAACAAGTGTGTGCTGTGGGTATTGTGTGTGAATGGAAAACAGTGTTATTTTTATCTTTACGACCATTTTTTCCTTTTTCTTTTTTTATGGCTGTCTACACTCCTCACCAACAAACTATATTTTTTACCATATTATGTAAAAATCTATTTCAACATATGTTAACTGAATATCTTCATTATAATTCAAAATAATTAACATTACAATAACTCCACATCAAGTTGACAATGCCTTCAAGTAGCCTTAAAATTAGTATTCCCAAATCTTCACACGTTAACTTGAATCTGTTAAAAAAAATACCAGATTTTGTAAACAGATAAAATTTTATCACTTTTTGATTGTTGCATGGCAGCATTCTGCTTTTCGGTTCCACTAATGTACTTGAATTTTAACTTGTCACAGTCCCATGGCATGTCACTAAAGCCATATATCTCCTGGCAGATGGGAGGCAAGTGTGTGACTGTGCATATGTATGTACACATTGTGTGTGTGTTTATGATATGCTTGTTCTGCTGGACCCAATAAACCAGCACTGGACAAAAACAGCCCAATGACAGGAAACATTCCAGTTTTATGCCAAACCGAGGTGACAGCTCATGGAGATTTGTCAGGTTTGATGAAATGGTTTTTAGTGTTTGGTGAGCAGTGTGTTGAACTATACTGTTAAAATTACCACTGAAAAGAAAACTGTTGGCATGGAGCCATTTTAAATTGTCCAGCTAGTTGAAAGTAGATTGAGTTTCCCAAAATAGTCCAGCACAATGATCAAGGACAAACACAGACAAAAAAAGATAAAATAAGGTTGAATGTTTTTAGAAAACCAACTGACAGTAATATTTTTTTGCTTTGAATTACAGTTGAATGTCAATAAACATCTTGACATGGGTTCATGAAAGAAAATAATTTGTATATTTGTATATTTGTCTTTACTGCATTGTACAAGGAAATGTCTGACTTCACATTTCATAAAAGAGTTCTCCTCCTCGTCTCCTTGTTCTACCGATCTGGAAGGATTTCTAAAGCTGGACGCTCATCCAATTTCATAAATTAGATGCTTCAAGGTGAACTTTAATGCCATGCTGAAAAACGCTGCGGACGTGAATGAGAAACAGTCCACATATTAATAGCTTTATATTTATGTTTTAAACATCCCGCTCTATAAATTTCTCTAAGTGAAAACGACTTCAACAGAGTATAAAAATATTTCCAACATCCATTTTTCATACATATAACATATGCTGCTGCTGCAGGTCTGGCTTTCTTCAGAAATAATAACATTAAATTAAGCAATTTGTAATGACATCAGTCTCAATTCTCTTTGCAAATACAGCACATGCTGTATTTGCTACTGTACCAACAATTTACAACTTATTACAACATATTTTATAATATAAATACATATAATATGCAAGACAACCTTATTTTAATATATTGTAACATTTGAAAATACATCATGCAGGGTTCTGCTCTTGTATAAATCAGGTTTTATCATCATACATATCTTTATTTTATTGTCAAATAGCATAAAGGTAATTAAATGGCTTTTTTTTTTGGTTATATAAGAACTGTATCGACATAGAAGCACAATGGTGGCTTAGTGGTTAGCACATTTAGTTTTCAGTCCTGATCTGTGTGGAATTTACGTGAGACATCTGTGTATTAAGAAAAAAAAAATATATAAGATGATAGATTAATTAATCTGGCAATTGTTTCCAGGAATAGTAAACTCTTTCTAATCAATACTAAAACATATGAAAGTTCGCATATTTAGTGCACTTAAGTGATTAGCTTATTAAGTGTATGAAACTTAAGTGTATGAAAATTAAGTGTATGAGGAATATTTAAACTGATATTGTGCAATACATTATTATTTATTTGATTTGAAATGAATGTTATAGCTTCAGGCCAGTGTTCAATATCACAAAAGATTACACTTGCTTCTCAAGCTTCTGCCAAAAGACTTAAACTTAGCTGAGAATAAAAGCAAACTGATGGTGGAATAAATGTTAACTGACAGGTGGATTAGCTTTTCTCATGATCTTATTAGGTCAGAGTTACAGCTAGTGTCAGGGCCTCAAAGGGCCCAGAAGGGGTAACAGTTTCTCGAGTCTGCTTACCCATTTTCATCATAATTAGTCCATAGCCCTACTGCCATCCCTGAACTTAATACACTGTGAGATTTTTTAATGAAGCTGACCCAAAGTTTTATTATTAATATTAAACTCAAACTTCATAAAAGCAAATGTTTAAACTACCTACTTAAATCTAAAATATCACTAAAACATGTAGCATTTATCCAAGCTAACCTTAAAACAATATAGAAGTTAGTAATTAATAAAGAATGTAAATATAGGTAATGTAGGTGTTTTATTTACCACTAAAAAGTAATAAAGTTTGTACACATAGAACAAAAATGAATTAAATCTAAAATAATCTGTCTGGACATATCATAGATCTAAATCAGAACAAAGACTATTGTCAATATCAGAAGTGGCATGAGCCAGCAGACTGAGGGGGGGGGGGTAAACTCCATGCATACCCTATCTACTCCTGGCCTGTGTTAACCGTAATAAACCAAGTTTGGAGGAAGAATATATGTAAGTCTAATAGATGCAAAAAGAAACCTTCCCAGTGGGGTTTGGACTGGAAGCAATGCAGATCGGATGATTTTGCACAATCTTTGGTAGTTAATGAACCATCCCCAACTAAAGCATCCCAGGGGAAACCGACATCGGCCTTAATGACATACCATGACTGCTCTGGTTGTGCGGGCTCTCGCTGATCTAGTCATTATACATGATCTCTCATCCCATCGAGGGATGCCAGCAGAAAATTCTTTCTTTAGGTTTTTTGTAGATTCATTGTTTCAAGGCAAGTGAACTGACTCAAGGCCATTTTATTTATAAGGGTTCTAATTAGTGTCTAAATCTTAAGCCTTTACTTTGACCCTTTAGGCACATGCATTGCAAAACTAAACTTTGTTTTAAGCTGGTGGAACTGTATGTTTAAACATAAACGTTACACAACAAACTAATATACTAGAACAGTGTCATACATTACATAACATGAGCGACTTACAAGTATTTCATCTTGATGGTTGGGTTAGAACCCAGGGTTGATACGGCCCCCAGTGCTCATGGACCTACACTGATAAATTCACTTTCCATCATAATTTAGAAATTTGTAATGACAAATCACAGAACAGTTTGGAAAAAAGTAGGATTTTATTGTAGGCACACATTTAATATGATGCATAACTAGAGGTTTAATGCTTTTCTAGGTTTATTTTTCTTTTTTTTTTTACATAAAGCCCTAAAGCTCCAGAGCCAAACTCTGATGAACATCAGATATTAATCCTGACTTGATTCAATTATTTAAATTGGTTATATTTAACTCATTCTGGTTAATAGAAAACCATGTGTTTGGAACTTTTACAATTCAAAAACCTACTTGAAGCTAATCCTCATAAAAATAATGAAACTTTGACATTTTAATGATGCTCTTTAATAAAAATCTCTTCTTAACCAGTAACAAGGGATGATTTGACATTTCTATGCAGTCAAAGGCAACTTTAAAACTGCTGTAAGACATACGTTTTAGGATTTCACAATGCAGAGGACGTGTTCCCTTAGACATGTGAACCACAGCACATTCATCACAGTGACGGGTTTAATCCCTACAGGTCTCATTCCCGCATCTGTGAGATGAAGATTTACTGCTTCCACTTGTGGATGCATTCCCAGACTCACACTAGATTAAGTCTAATCATGGACTAAGCAAGTAATTTTCTATTGGTGGGCTCCTGTGGACCAGGCCTAGCTATGATCTGCTCAAGGCAAACACAAATCATCATTCTAGACGTTAAATAACTCCAACAAGTAGCATGACCTTGAGGTGTAATACAGTCAATCTCAAGGTCTTGGGTTCCTGTTTCATACAAAGCAAGATATACATTATAATTTAAGGAATATTTTATTAAAATAAACTGTGAGTACATTTAGGAAAATGTTTAACAGAAATTGGACATTGAGACAGGGTACATATTACATGAGATCACTATGGATTACTTGAAATCTTGAGGGCTTCCGGCAGCTTGTAAATAAACAATGAAGCAAGTATAATACTGTATAAACTCAATTTTTGCATAATTTTTTTTTTTTTTTGCAGTTATCAAGTTTTTTTGCGGTTGTTTACATGCGGTTGTTTTCTTGGTCTGACACCATGATACGGCAATGAAATATGACAACCCCATCACATTCCCAAGATACCTCTGAGACAAGCACATATAAAGAAAATGTAATGAAAAAAAATGCAACAAGCTTGCGTGTCCTCCTTTTCACTTCATAACATGTACAGAGTCAGGAAGGCTCATCCACAATTCATCAAGTAAATCAGTTTTAAAGAATTCCCCACTGAATTTTATATATACATCATATAAATATATTGGCTGTCTATAGGCAAACTGTGCTAAGAGTCAGTAACAGACTGAAGTGATTCAAAAACCTCTTCTACTTCTTAAAATTGTGCATCGGAAAACCTGCATAACAAAAAGACTCTATATTGAAAATAGCATTCTGAACATAAAACCAAATCAGCAGAGAAAATGATGGAGGGAAAAATGGATGACGACATGTGAAGCTGAGGGATGAAAAAGAATGTGTTCATATGCATGCATCTTGTCTTGGCACAGGCAGATTATTTTCACCGGTGATCATGCGAGCAGGCAACAAACAGATTGTTGTAATAGAAAACAGACGTGTTTCCACAAAGCTGCAGCTCTCTGTACCTGATTTTAGTCTTTAGATTGCGGCAATGCATTTGGACTTGAACTGTAGTAATTAAGAACTAACAAGATTATATCAACTACATACATTTCCTTTACATCAAATGACAAATTATTTTCAAGTGCTGCCGTTTAGTGGCCTGCCTTGTCCTTCAGGAATATGTGCTGTCCTCATCGAAATTGATTCCAAGAGAATGTTTTTGATGGATGCTAAAAATGTCCTTGTGAACACATCCTAACACTGGCTAATGAAAACAGAGACCATGCCGTGATTTAACCCTAAAATGAAACCCTGAGATGGATGGTATAGTGCACTCTCATCAGGTGGCACAGGTGAGATTCTGAATGTTGATCTACATGTGTTGTATTTCACAAACGTAATATTTGCTGAAAGTATTAAACCTCATTAGCATTGGTTTATTATGAATTTTGAAATGTTTTTGCACATTCTGTGCTTCTCCTAGTCAATGATAATTATTTTATTTTATTTTATTTATCAATTTTAATTCATTTTAAATTATTTAAAATATTTCGAAAAATATTCCTCGGAAAGACTGGAACAATGGGAAATGTGGGGGGGGGGGGGTTAAAATATTGTTTTTTATTGTTATTATTGTATATATTTTTACTTACAATATGAACAGGATGTTTTTTTGTAGATAAGCTTTCAAATTTACAATGTTTTACAGCCACCCTCACAAAGCAGTGGAGTCTTGAGTCATTTTCAAGTCAAGGTTAATATAAACCAATAAATCGTTTGAAACAGCCAACAAAGCTACACAAAAACTATTGTTTGTGTTTTGAGAAGACCCTATATTTGTTGATAGTTAAGTTGCTAGAAAAAGTTTACTAAGTAGGTAAGTAAAGGCCAAATCCTTATTTCACAAATCCAATTAATTGGGCATGTAAATATCAAAAGTCAGTATTTCTTTGTAATGTTGTACTTGCAAATCCTTTTGATCATTTACATGTAGCATCATGATACTACCCTAAACTACCTCAACAATTCACAGTTAAAAAAAAAATAAAAAATTGTGGCATGAAAAAAAAATAATAAATCATGTTTAGTATTACATTAAGTTTTATTCTTATTCATAAGGTCACAGACACTGCAAGAAGGTTTCTGTTTTATGTGCAGAGAACAGATTTTAAACTCTCATATGGTGCCACTACTTAAGTGCACGACGTGGGGTACAATGTAATGAGTCTTATATGTAGTACATGAAATTGGATTTAAGCTTTAGATAACTTCTTTAAGACAAAAGAGACTTAATAATATTTAGCTCAGTTTGGAAACTGATAATTAAATGCATAGACCTGGCAAGAGATAAATTGTCATCACTTCCACCAAACCACCTTGGAAGGAAGAAGATATCTGCTTCCAACAAATTAATTGTGCATTTCTAAAAAACATTTTACACCCAGGTGCAGTCCAAGTGAACAGATGCTTTTATAATGGCTAGTTAACAAAAGCCTTTAAGAGACATGCTGGTAAAGTGCTAGACTTTAAGGAGCTCTATTAACTGCTAGCCCCACTGATCCATTGAGAGCCATTGAGAGAGAAGCCATGTCTCATTGCAGTACTCACCTAAAGTCCCTAACAACATACCTCCACAGGAGAGCTAGACATGAAAAAAGAAAGAAGGAAAGACAAACACATAAGGAGAATATAAAGGGTGAAGTGTTTGGTAACAAGAGATGGCAGCCCTGCCGAGAGGAGGAGATGAGGAGGCAGAGAAAAAGAGAGGTTGGAACAGAATGTGAATAAGTGTCTGAGTAGAACATTGTACCGGAATGAGCATCTATTGTCTATGTTTGTATTTGTGTGGGTAAGTTCGCATAGGCGTGCATGTTTGGTGTGTGTGTGTGTGTGTGGCTGCAGCACATCCAATATATCCTTAGTCACACTCATCTGTTATGTTTCACTCCAAAGGTCAAGTTGCGTACGCGCACACACACACATACACACACACACACACACCAATCTAGATTTGTTTACAGAACTGTCCATCCAAATACTAGAGTCCATCCAAATAAAGCAACAGACTGATCATCTTATTTCATTCATTCAGGTCTGAATAGCAATACTTTAGACAAATAACTCTGTCTCGGGGGGGGGGGGGGGGGGGGGGGGGGGGGGGGGGGGGGGGGGGGGGGGGGGGGGGGGGGGGGGGGGGGGGGGGGGGGGGGGGGGGGGGGGGGGGGGGGGGAAAAAGTCCACTGACTAAATTCACAAGATACCCCAACACACTTACCGCAAGTCTCCCGCCAGGTGGTTGCTATGGAAACATGTACACCCATATTGCTGCATAAGAAAGTGTTGCATTCTTTTAGCCAGTCTGTTGACCTTCTAGAAATGACTGTCTTTATATTTCTAAAAAGCAAATGCATGATGATAAATTTTATTTCATGGCTTTGTTGTACAGTGTTGTACTGCAGTTATTTCACCGGAATAAATGACATTAATTTAGTCAATTATAAAAGAAAATACAAAACAAATTAAATTTAGACAACTATATTACACCATGGTAATTCAAATGAGAAGAAAAGCCTCAGACTTTGGCTTAATTGTGGTTATCGTTTGGCAGGAGTACACTGCCATCAGCCAGCTAGAGATTAATAGAGAAAGTCTGGACATGATGTTTAAGTTAGAATGATAATTCACTAATAACGACTGATCAGTAATCAATCAACAGTGGCACTGATTTCTATTAAAGTCATTTTATTAATGAAAGAAGCCATAGTAATCAATTAATACACATTTAAAAAATCTAAATATCAGTGACTATAATAAATGACTCATTTTAATAATGTGTATGAATATGTGCAATTATAAAAATGCCCAAGAAAATATATGATATCCATGATTAGCTGAGGCATGGTTGTTAGTTTTATATGGCCTGAGGGGCAGTTCTTCAAATGGAAATGCCTTGTTGCTTAGAGAGGTAAACAAAAAATGGCCAGACTGGTTCGAGATGACAGGACCTCATGGTAATAATAGATAATCAGTCTGGATAACTGAGGTGAGCAGAAAAGAATGGAGAACATGTTGAACCTTAGGGCTCTTTAGAGAGAATAGCCAGGGGCTATCAAAAAACATGGGCAATATGACAAAAATACAATGTGATGACACAATCTTCATGATACACTAAAGGTTGCAATAAATTTTGTTCTGGTTGTGGGATACAATCAAAAGCTCTTAATGCAAGGACGGCACTTTACACATGGCTCCATTATAAGGCTGATCAATCAGGACCAACATTCACATCGTCATGATAGAAAAGACATGACCTGCGGGCGGGGGCAGGAGGGGGGGGGGTTGACATCTCGCTAAAGATTCTGCTTAGCGGTTGTATAAAGAATATAAACTTCTACCGAAAAAAGGGCCGGTATGGGGTTGTATAGGGAACGCAAGATGATTTTATATATATATATATATATATATATATATATATATATATATATATATATATATATATTGTTTGAAAATGTGTTCCCTATACAACTTTTGAATAATGCACAAGATAAATTATAAATTAGCAGGCAGTTATTAAAGTGGGCTGTACTGCTAATAATTCACAGAGAAATGTCTGATTACAGGTGTTAGATTGTGGGATGTGATCTAATTTAAATGAATATGCATTATTGTGCTTAAGATGTAGAATTGAGATTTTTCTGTAGCTCCCAGTTGCCAGTGATTTAAAAGCAACAGACAGGCGAGATCAGTCTGAGGGACAGATGCGAAAAATAATTAAAAATAGTATACCTGTGAAAGGGAACCAATACATCGATGGGTATATGCTGTATACACACACACACACACACACACGGACATGCTGCATAGAGGCAATTCAGAGCAGCCAGTTTACCACTAATCCATGTTATTGGACTGTGAGCGGAGGCCGGCAAACTTAACGAAAACCCACACAGACACAGGGAAACATGGGATTTGAACCAGGATCCCCAGTGCTGAGAGGCGAACATGCTAATCACTAACCCTTTTTTTCCTCCCACATGTTCAACTAAAGAAAAAACATCAGGCAAATTTGAGATACTAACCTAACTTTCAGTCATTTTAGGCTCTGATTTTTTTTACTTATTTAAATATAAAAGGTGACAAATTACAAAAAGAAAATATTTTACCTGTTACTTGAGTTTGGAATTCAGTGTTATACAAAATAGAGAGGATCGTGTAATCAGAGTATTGACTTGAAAAAATAATGAAACCAATGACCTTTTACTTGAATTCACTGGCTTCATTCACCTTCCCTCATTTTCGATCATGACTCAGAGCTTGAATCATCTCCTC
Organism: Corydoras maculifer; assembly: GCA_019802435.1. Taxonomy (NCBI): domain Eukaryota; kingdom Metazoa; phylum Chordata; class Actinopteri; order Siluriformes; family Callichthyidae; genus Corydoras; species Corydoras maculifer. Next base: position 2,621,114 of record JAFMOD010000064.1, on the reverse strand, counting down.
ATATCCTATTAATAAACCCTGGAGATGATTCAAAATATTGTCCTAATTTTAGAAATTACAAAATGTTTGAAATTGAACCTCCTCTGTCGTAAAACCAAAGCAAATAATGAAATGCGCACATATTGGCTGCGATGCCTTAGTCTCCCACTGAGTTCACTATGCTATTATCAGCATGGGACTAACATTAGAATGGCGGATAAATACGGGCATTTAATGGAAGTGGGTGTTCGGAAGATTAAGAAAAAAAATATATTAAGGAAACTTAAAAGTATTGGACATTTGTGGCTCTCTCAAACAGTGGGAGGCTTTTAGTCCATTGAGGAAGGAGGTGTGGCGGTAAACAAGGTGAAAGCACACATTTTGTTGTCTGGTTGAACAAACCACTGGCACATTTTGACAGAGACGAGGCTATTTCAGCTAGCCAATCACGATTGCAGTAGGTGGTGTGCTTGGGCAATTCAGTGTCAGAACTGCCTCCCTCATACCCATACGAAATGACAACACAGATGTTAATGCACCCACAGCCTGCATTCAAAGATCCTAAATCAGAATTGAGGTTAATAAAAAGGGGTTAAATGTAACCGCTAGAAGAACAGCACAGACAGCATGGGAGAGAAAAGAACAGTATAGTAATGGAAATGCAAGTCCTTGGGGTGCTAATGGCTGTCCATCTATCTTACATCTCCCTGCTACAACACAGCAAACAGCAGCAATAGCATCCCACAGTGGACTAAAAGAGCGACTCTGGAGTCTGTAGCTGTCACCGAGATGCCTTTTTACTTTAAGTTTCTTGAAGCACTCAGAGTTCGCTCAAGCTGTTCTACTGTCAACATCAAAAACTTTTAGTCTAACACACACACCAAAGCTTATAGAAATTAACATATATATATATATATATATATATATATATATATATATATATATATATATATATATATATATATATATATATATATAATAGCAGCTAAATATATAAAATAGCAGCTAAATATGATTTGTCTGATAATTTGTCTGATAATCATAATATTAATGACCCAGTGGCTTAGTGACACATTCACCTCTGGAGATCCAGGTTCGAATCCCAATCTGGGTGAAGTTTTCATGTTCTTCACATGTCTGCTTGGGTTTGATCTTGGTATTCACTAGGTGTTTTCCCACAGCTGCTAATGAATGGATGGATGGATGGATTATAATAAAATACTACTACTAATAATAATTATAATAATGACAACCATGCTATATGACAATCAGGGTGATTCTCTGTTGTTCACACATCAAGTGCTTGACAGGGTCCAGCACCCCCAAAACCCTCATTAAGTGGAAATGCAAAAACATATAACCAAACCCTATAAGTCCTCAAAATGCAACCCATTCCAAACACCCACATCACCTCACTATTTTGTAAACCCAGGATAGAGCCCTGCTTGCACCTTGTATAAACATACATGAGCACACACACACACACACACACACACACACACACACACACACACACACGGCTGGACAGGATCATGTTTGTTTATTACAGGTGTATTTAAACAGCCAATGGGTCTGGTCTAAAAAATGCCCTGCGAAAGAACCATCAAGAAAAAAACTGCATTGTAGAAGACCAAGATAAAAGAAGTTTATTTTCAGAAATACACCAAAAACACTCTGTACATATACATGGGTGTTCAAAAGTATGCAATCACATTAACATCAAAGATGAGGTCTTCAATAATAGTTTTCTTCACAACTGGGGGCTGTACTTGACTTAGGTGTCGAAATTTTTGAAAGACGGAGCACTTCGGAGAAATTCTTGAAAAAGAAGAACATGCTAACTTTCTACAGTATGCTCCATTCTGAAGCCTCATGTTGAATAAAAAAATCCTAATTGAATATTAGTGGCATCATTGCATTAGACCGACTGACTAAAGCCTTTTTCAAGCCAACAGGTTAATGTATTACCATTAAAATATACAGTAGTAATATCCCTAACAAAGCTATAGGGTATGTCTTAACTTCCTAAAAAATAGTAACAGAAGGCAAACTGAAATCAAAGAAAGCCAAAAAATAAAATCACTCACCATGTCATCATCAATTCCTAATGGTACAATGACCCCCCCTTAACACCAAACTTTTTCCACTTGCTTAGATCCCTCCAGTCACTCTTACTGAATTTCAAAAGAAGACAGAGTTAAAATGGAATTTGGGGCCAGATCTAAAAGGGAGCGTTTTCAAAAAGCTACAGAAACCTTTTACTATGAAAACATGGGGTCGTCGGTTTAATGTGGATAGGGGTGGGGGGGTGGTCAACTTTTTTGCATTCTGACTGGGTATCAGCCACTAAGTATTTCATCTTCCTATATTCATTCCTGATTTGTTTTATTTTCTGTAACCAAGCAGCAAAGTGCAGAATAGACATCTGCTTCCTATTTAACTAGCACACACATGGCCAGTATGTATAAATGATCATGTGATATGCATTTTTCCCATGTTCTAAATGTTCACATGGACAGAGATCGCTTTGAAGGATTTTTGTTAATGGCTTTTCAAAAGAAAGCATGTAAGCATAGATGTTGTGCTAAAAAGTCTGCACACCTGATGCAACATTTGCAATTTCTTTATTGTTTTTTTTTTAATATAAAAAGTAGTTATTGAAATCAAAAGTATTGATTTAGAAAGTAAAATGCCTTATTTTTTACATGCTTGTCTTTGACCCTGTAGTCATATAAGTCTGGTGGGTTAAAGACATCTTAGGCACTTGACCTGATGTCCTAGCTAAGGTAACATTTTTTTGTTTTTTTTGTTTTATAGGATTTCTAATACGTTCTTCAATGACCTCCCTCTGATAACCACAATCTTTAATCATGTATAATATGTGTGATGTCACAGTCAGTTTTTTTTCATGCATCACCGTTTTATGAGTAGTGTGCATTTAGCACGGCATAAATTCACACAGATACTACATTAAGCTTTCACAGGTGAAGTCTTTAAGAAAGCTGGAGGGCACAATGTCGTACCAAAAACTAGATATAAAACAAACACACAGGAACACGCAACCACCAGAGCGCGTTCACGCACAACAGTGTAACTACTTTGACATTACATGACCTCACAGAAAAACGATCTGCTAACTTAAGCAATCAACGTTAGTTCTTTATAAAAAAAAATGTAGAGGCATTATGTTAAGCTTTTTGCCCTCGGCTGTCATTATATGCAAGAATTTGTTAAGCACATGCTCTTTTAATCTGTATATTAAATGGACATAGTAACAGGTTTAACAAATAAAACTTTACAATGACAGCTGTCAACTGGAACTGTCAAGTCATTAGAAAAGCAGCTGGCCAGTTCAGGTATGTCTGCAATTTATATTTAGTATTTGAATCACAGTTTGATCACACAATGGGTACATTGTGGCCATAAAGTAATAGACAGTCAGCAACAACGGCAACTGTGGCATTTAACAAACACTTAATTGGTACTAAGGGACCAAAGTTTGCCAAGAAAATAATTGCTTATGCTATCACACCACCAAAAGCACCCTGGAACTTTGATACAAGGCAGAATTCTGTTGTACAATTCTAGTGAGCCAATGTGAATTGTAGCTTTAGTTGTCAATTGCTTCAAAAATATAAAACTTTTTTATTTTTTTCAAAGAAGCTACATTTTATTTTGCACAGGTATAATGGTTCGCTGGGTTCAAAGTCATACAATCCAAGCCAAAATGGAACCGAGTTCTGTGGTCAGATGGGTACATGTTTCAGCTTGTCCTTGGGGGAAAAATTGATGTAAAACTTGACATGCCAGGGATTCATACTAGGACCAACACAAGAGTTGGTATTTTATGGGGGTTTAGTTGAATACCTGAGGTTGATGGTTTATCAGTTGAGCGCAGAAGGACACTTTAATGACTCAGTACATTATATAGTTTTGTGGAATGCATGAGGAAGATACTTGCACTAAGGTTGTCAATTCAAACAGAAATGCTCTTTAATAAACACACTCTTTGTGACATTAAACCAACACGCATAGAGTCTTACTTGTTTTAAAATGGCCACTCGGGCAGGAAGGACAACAAGACAACACATTTCCCCAAAATTCTAACCTTCCCCCCCAAATTTCCAAACCCAACACAGACACAAACCCCCATGACACTTAAAGAACAACATAAACCTTATGAGAATGCAACAAACACAGCCGTAATGCATGTTGGAAACCTGGCACCACACTGAACCTTGTGGTGATCGCCACAGTATGTCTGATGATGGAGAGAACAAATTAAAACTGCTCTAAGTGACTACAAAAGAGAACACTAATGGGGGGGGGGGGTTGAGATCACATATGGTGATATGCCTTTGCACTGACTTACCCAACACTCACTCGTTGCTTAACTTGCTCTGCTTGGAAATTTCCACTAGTTCTCCTCTCACTGCCACAAAGCTCTAAAACTTGCATTACATCATGATGTTTCCATTTGTTCTTTAAAATTACCCCCTTCAGACTTACTCATCTTTTCCTCTCTCCCACTTTTACTTTCCACAAGTGTCTCTTAAACCTCTTCCTGCACTAAAAACATTTTTTAAAAAAAAGGAAGCACACTTCCACTTTGTTGCAGTTTTGCTTTAAGTAGTCTTTAAATATTAAATGTAATATAATAAAAGTTATTTAAGATGAAATAATTGAAACTAATCTGGGTACTAAAACATTGACCGAATCAGTTAGTTGCTTTATTATAACTTGTTTGCCCCTGCTAGCAGCTACACATGAAGCAGCAAGCCTAATAAACTGAATAGGTCACAGCAGTACATATAGCCAGGTGCATACAGGTGCACAATGGTGATAAATCTTAAAATATCATACACTGCAAACTCCAAAAAGAATAATGAAACACCTACTCCAGTGACTACACACAGGTCTGAAGCACAAAGTATATATCCTGTACCACTCTGGCTCTATTAAACAATAACGGCTAATCCAAACAGTCAATAACAAAAAAAAAAAATAATAAATCCAAACATCTAACTAAATAAAATCCATAAAAAACATCACCGGTACAAAGAAAAAGGGACAAGGAAACCAACAATAACTCCAAAAAATACTATGGCAAAACAGTGGCTGTAGTTGCTTTTCTTTAAGGGCTGCCTGTGTTTGTTTGTGTGTGTGTGTGTGTGTGTGTGTGTGTGTGTGTGTGTGTGTGTGTGTGTGTGCCCAGCGATGAATTGACGCCATGTCCTAGGTGTATCTGCCCAGCACCCAAAACGTTCTCCTTTGGATGGGCACAGAGAACCCCGTGTAACCCCAGTTCCTAGTACATAATTAAGCGGAGAATAATGAGATGAAATTAATTATTCAATATCACGTGAAGTTCATTACATTTCATCCCTAAAATTGGATCTTCGGCTTGAACCAATAAACATATTCAACATAACAAATACCAGCCAATATTAATTTCAGTCACATAATTCAAGTCTCCTCACTCGGAATAAATAATGATCCAAAAATACATTAACATGGCAGTTTAGTAACAGCATGACTTAAACAGAACTTACATTCATTGTGTTAAGCATTGTCCCAGCATGTCAGACTGCTACCTGCAAGTCACTCACCTGTTACAATTAATTAAGCTGATGGACTGATGGCTTTACCAACTGGGTCCTAGAGCCCTACCCATTCGTCGCTATTATTGCCATTGTTTACTGACTAGTAGGGCTTGTTCTAACTAACCTGCCATATATAAGGTCTCACTCCCTACACAAGGAAATGCACATGATGAATGTAAATGTGAATGCTTTGTAAGAACCTAATGCAGAAACTTTCTGGAAGCTGACAGCTCTGCCCACAGTTCTTATTCAAACGAAAACAGTCGCCCAGTAATGCTGCTGAGCGTTTAAACAAGACATTAAATTCATTTATTTTATGTTACAAATATAAATGTTACTTAGTGTATTTTGCAGTTATGTAAATATTTATGCTTGTTCAGCTGTATCTTGCCAAAAAGTACATGTCTGCACAAGTTCCAAAATGCATTCTCTAAATACCTCATTAATGTTTGAAATTAATACACACTAAACTGTAGTCAGTGACATGTGATTTGGACTTCAGCCAAAAAATTGGTTATTGGAACATAAGTTAAAATAAGTAATAAATACCTCACTTAATTATTTACTTAATTATTTATTAATTTTAATTATAATTATTTCTGGTTAGAGGACATGCCTTTTCACTGGACAAAAAGAAATAAATAAATAAAAGAGATTGCATACATCTTGTTTAATGAGATATTTATTTTATTTACTTGACAGTAAAATAGTTTTTGTTGTGTAACCTGAAGGTCCCCGATTTGATTTCCAGTCACACCAAGTACCATAGCTGAAGCGCCCTTGGGCAAGGCACCTGACCCAACTTGCTTCCTTTACATAATTCCAGAGAGAATTATTACAGTAAAGATTACAGTAGATAAAATTACTGTATTATGTTTTGACTCATCTTAGGAAAGAGATATTCCATGTTTAATCTTAACTACTTGGTGATGGATGCAAATTACCTTAAAACATCCCACCAACCCAACTGTAAAATGTTCCAAAAAGATGTGTGCTTATTTTTGTTGGTGTGCATTCACATGAATGAATGTTGCATCAAACCAAACTGACAGTTGCCTTTTTAGTCAGGATGTAAGACGAGCAGCATCTGTGTCGTGAAAACTGGGTGGGAGGCAATATCTCACAGCATGGCACAGTGATGTAATTGGATTGCAGTTGCACACCTGTGAGATAAACTCACCATTGTGTGAAGCTTTGCAAAGAAAGAATGCAAACTAGATAAATTGCACACTCACTCACTCACTCACAAGCAGAAGGGGCAAACAGACTGACTTGATTTATGAACAAATCATTCCCTTAAAAGCAGCTCTTCACTGAATAGGTCAATTCAAAGTGTGTTAAAATCAAAGCTTTCTTACTCATGCTCACTCTCTCTCTCTCTCTCTCTCTCACACACACACAGAAACACACACACGATGACAAAGTTATACCTGGCATTTCATAAATAAAATCAAATAGACAGTGGTGTTGAGAATATACTTCACTGTGTATGTTTGTATGATCTGAGAGCTTAAATAAATTACAACTGCATAGTATTAAGTTATATGCTTGGACTCTCTAAGCTCTGGCAGATTTGTTTGCTGACAGTATGGCAGAACATCTTACTCGCTATATAATATGTAGCCAGGCTTTTACATCTTAGTCAAATCTGCATAGAAGCAACAAACATGCGCATGCACACATGTGCAGCTCTAACAGGGATATTAAATGTTATTTTTAAGTTTGAAAAATGGTTTTCTACAAATTTACATTTACATTAATGTTTAATAACGTTGAGCCAGGGGGGACATGGTGGTGTAGTGTTTAGCATGTCTGCCTCTCAACACTGGGGATATTTGCAAAGATTCTTTAGTTCTGAATTGTAATCTGTTGTAATTGTAATTTCTGTTTCAATGCAATGTGACACAAAGTTTTAAGGCAATTGTAATCCCTGTGATCCTAGTAGAGGATTAAGCAGAAGATAATGAGATAAATGTTGAGAGCCATGTCTTCCTGGATTTTGCTCGTGTCACTGGATAAATTGTGGCATAATCAAATCATTCAGTACAATACGTTCTCAAACATTTTAAACTTTAAAACCCTAATAATGATACAGGAACTTATTTGTTCTAGGAAGAAAGGCGACTCCGTCATTTTAACTGCACACCTAGAATACTTGTTCGAATAATATGTAACTTGGCATCATTTCCCAAGAAAAATAAGCAATGCCTAACGGTTTGAAGTTTCAAACTGTAACATGAGTCATGTTTCTGTATAATCCTGTAATATTATTCTACCTTGTCAAAGGGGTTCTTTCACTTTTGATGTTGTCTTTCCTGGTTCCATATCCTTTAGCTTGTCAACAACTAAGTGAAACTTTAACCACAATTTGTCCTGCAGTGCTCTTTAGGTTAATTACATTACTTAACTGTAGGGGGACCCCAAGAGAAAGTAATTCATTCATCATTACCTTCCGCTTTCATCATTACCTTCCGGGGCCCATCCGGGGGAGAACATGGGAGGTATTATGATGGTGGATGATTCTCAGCACTGCAGTGATATTGACGTGGTGGTGGTGTGCTGGTATAAGTGGATCAGTGCTGCTGGACAGAGAAGAGTACACCATACAAAACATACAGGTTCTGATCCACTTATACCATCATCCACAACCCTAATAATACCTGCTCTGTGGAGGTCCTTGATCATCAAAGAACAGAGAAAATGTGACAAACTATGTAGAGAATCAGATGGACTAAAAATGGAATTGCGCAGAAACAATGAGCTGAACCTAATAAAATGTTAAAAGCTATGAATATCAAATCATTTTACATGTCCATCTGTTGCTAAGGATGAAAGGCAGTGGAAAAGTTTATCACCAGCCTGAACAGTACACACACTCGAACTGTGGATCACATCTGACTCATCCTGATCGCTTGCCCTAAAATGGTGATCCTCAAGGCAGCCAGGTCATTCGCATTAATGCCGCGGTCACACCTGCTTTGTCAGTGCCCGATTGTGGCATACAGGAACGTCTTTCTTTAAAACACAGCTTTCAATTCTTGGTTACTGTTGACAAGTGTGGCACACAGCCGATTGACAGCGGTGTCTTGTTTCATGCTCTACTGATAAGCTGCTTTCTTATGGGGGGGACTGAGGAACTTGTCCTTTATAAAGCTCAAGTACAAGCAAGTCAGCCTAAGAAAACTCCTCAGCCAATTAAGGTTGGCAAAAGCAGTCAAAACATTGTATATTCAGAATTTAACTTTACTGGAATTTAATTTCACTTAACTATTAGTTTTCTTATTTCATTTTATATCTCAATTTAATGTTTTTTTTTTTTTTACTTTACACTTAAATGTAAGTATACTCAATTAGTTCATTTGCATTTTGCGCTACAGATTAAGCCTTGACTTAGCATTACCATCTTCACATACATTAATGAATTGCTAGAACGTTTTACAATTCGTTTTGCGAGATTATAACCTGACTGGCCACTTGGCCCGACTTTGCACTGACTTGTGATGATGTTTCCTGGTAAAAATGACTTTGCCTACATTGATTTATGTCTGCACCATTAAAAAAGCGATCCGCCAAAGTCAGACCACACCTGGTATTTGAAGGAAATGAAAAGTGACGTGCTTATTGGTTTATTTTATGTGACGACTAAAACGCAGCCATGAATCACATTGTCACGATATTAAAGACACCCTGACACGTACTAATTCAAGCTGTGAGGTGCGCCGTTGACAGTTTGCAAAAGATCACTAAAACAAAGCCCCTTGAGCCGCTGCTTGGTGGTTGTACAGAGTATATAAACTTCTGCAGGATCCCGAAAAATAAGTATGTCAAATTTCATGTTGAAAAAATCGATGGTGTGGAACTCACATACAACTCACACAAACATATAGGCTCTTGACTTCAACTGCAATAAGCCAATGGTTTATGTTCAGTTACGGGAATGTACTGTATTTATAACTTGTGCAGTGCAAGGTTCTAGCATCTTTCCATGGAAACATCTGTGGCAAAGACAGAAACATGTAGGTGAGTCATGACAGGTCAGCGGCTCACCATACCATGCCGTGTATTTCCAGGACGCTGTATGGAAGTGGTTTTATGGAACATTGCAGTGAGCAGAGCTGGAATGTTCAGGACCAACATAGCTTAGCACAGTCAAAAAAAGAAAGGCATATTTCACGTATCAAGTCATAGTTAAGTTTAAATTCTATCACAGGCATTTACCAGCTATTATATCAGTTATGATGTGTTTTTTCTGTTCATCGCCAAAGGAGGTCGAGGTGGGAAGCCAAACTAAATCACTCAATATTTTTATACAGCATTTAATGGATGAGATACAGGTCTTAAAGCCATAAAACACACCAACCGCTCTCTGCTGGTCTGTTGAAATAGACTATGAATGGAATATAAACTAAAATAAATCTTTCCAATGATGTTAGCATGTGTAATCTGTTATGGTTCCAGGATTTTGTTTTGAGGCCACCTGTTTGAGACCAACAATATCTGTTATGTTTCCATATGCTAATGTTGTTCATATCAGTTTATTCACATCATTTCTTTGGTCTACTAATAAAATGTGAATGGTAAACATCGAATGGTAAACAGTAAATGGTCGACCAAGTTTTGTTGTCTAAAAATGTATTAAGAATTAAAGTCACTTTGGTTTAGTGTTAACTTTCTTTTTTAAATTTTCCTTCAGGTAAACTAGACTAAGCAAACATGCAGATTACTGAATGAAATTTTTCAAGACATATTTTCAATAAAAATGGACATTTTTTTAACTCAATCAAACAATAAATGTAAATTTATCTTTAATTTCCCTGTTTGATAGTTTTTACAGGTTTCCCACAAACATTTAACTAAACTGATGGACATTAACTAGCAAGTGGTAGTTTTAGAAGTGTCCCCAAGTATAGGATTAATTGGAAGATTAAGGATGGAAGACTGGTTAGTTTTTTTTATTATTAAAAGTTCCTTCATATTTGTCGTATAATTTGAATTTGTACACTTGGTTCCCAATTTGTCATGTTCTAGCTCATGAACAACTAAGAGCTCTGTGGCACCAGATTGTCCAGTAAGAAAGATGTAAAGCAGACAGCCAGAAAATAAATAAGAAAAAGGCTGAGAGCTATACAAGCCAGCAGTGCAGCATGGCATAGTCTTAAGCCAAGATTAAGCTCTGCATGCTAGTTAGTGCATGCTGTTATCTAATTTTCTAACAAAACTAAATCTGCTCCATATAACAGTAAACATACTCAGGGGGCCAGATAATCTCAGGACGTTTACAGCTGAGGAAACACGAAGGAAGCAGACATCATGCGAGGACACGGGGTAATCTCTGACACAGTCACAGCCACTCCCCCCTTCATTCTGGGTGTGTAACAGGTCCTTTATTTTCTGGCTCTGTGCCACTATTTGTTCTGGGCCATGTTAGCAAAGCTGTCATGGCTGAACCAAAGCAGAGTTGATGGGGCGGGCATCAAGCATATGGGTACACGTTTGCATTCCTCCACCTGAGGGGTAAGGGAGCAGGGGAGCAAGGACTAAGCAGACTTGGCAGAACACTCGAGTATGTCTCTGCTCACAATGACAGGTCGACTGCTTCCTGCAGGGACTGATGGAACGAGTGTCCTAGTGAATGCAAAGCAAATGTTTACGTACACAGTTGATGTGTGCACATCAATATTTGTGCTGGTATTTACATAAGTTGAAAAGGTAGCTTAATTGGGAGATTTAGGCAAATCTGCATGGAAACAGCATCGCCGCTGAAGTTAAATAGCTTAAATATGCAGATTAAGCTTATACCACTATGACAAGCTTCTCATTCAAATGAGCAGGTAAAGTGCAGGGTTATTGCAGTAATAATCTTGGTTTAACTGTGGGATTCTGCAATTTTGTGACTCCGTATTGGAGACTCGACCCTTTCAGGTTACAATGTCTTGACTAACTGCCCCTAATAAAGGAATTAGGCAGTTAATAGCCCATAGCTTATCTCAATGTAAATGCTTCATATAATACAGCCAGGGTGAAAATCCATTTGTTTCTGTGAGTGAACAAAGGCAAACTAATGGACCAGGCTGGTCTGGCATCAGTTCAAATACATATCATATATTCCAGACATGTTTCAATGTGAAAGCATAACACACTGAGTGATGTAGAAGGAAGCACAGATAATACGAACATATGCTGTGATTCAGTAAACCATATTTTTTTGTCTTTTCTTAAGGAAATGTACCTCTCTAGTTTTAGTTGACATTGTCAATTCAAACCACTCTTGGCTTTTATTAACAAATGTGTTTTCCTTCATAAAACCACCACAACTTTTGATATTGTGCCATTTTTATGTGTTACAGACTCTCTTTCTTATCGCTCTTCTATCTGTTGTATGTGAAAATCTCAGGAGATCAGCTGTCATAAAAAAACTAGCTCTTCTGGTGTCCAAGTCAAAAGATGAGATGATATTTTGGTCAATTTAAAGCTTTTACCTGCATGACTGTAAGTACTGCCGCTGTAGAAACAATAGAAGCTATACAGGCGTACCTTAGAAGTTCTGCCAACGTAAAGGTATTGCTGGAGATCAGACTCAAACAATTCTATGTTGCAATATACCAGCACAAAGAAGAAACATAAGAGCCTGTCATTCAACAATCTCCTCTTTTTGTAAAAGTCTTAAACACTTCCCAAAATACAGGTGTTTAGACAAAACAGAAAGTGACAAGTCCAGGAAAGGTTTCGTAAAGGCTTCTTCAGTTCTCTGTCCCAAGTCAAATCATTTCTGACAGATTAGTGAGTGTGCTCGCCCTGAGCCATCCTGACAGGCACTAATACTCACAACAAGCTCCCCATTAATATTTATGAAAGAGACCCGACAGTGAGTCAGGACTTCAAGTATCCTGTACAGCTTGTATGATGAAGTCGGATGAGATGAGATACTTTACGCGAGTCTAATGGTCTGCTTGAAGAAGCTCTAGGATTGCAGAACGATGATAAACGGTCATTTTATATGAACAGTGTGCAGATCTTCCACTTTGCATTTGAAGTGTCTAATATTTGCCTCGTGCTCAGGGGGAACTGCTTGAATCTGCTTTTTTGATCCGCCGTCTGGTTTAAATAAACCAATGAGCAGCAGAATGAAACAGCTCAGCAGAACCTACCTGTTTAGAAATTTCATTCAGGAACTTCGAGCAGCACAGTGGTTAACACGTTCCACTCTCAGTGCTAAAGATTCAGGTTTGAATCCCAATCTGAATGGAGTTTCCGTGTTTTCCCTGTGTCCATGTGGATTCCCTTCCGGTTCTCTGGTTTCCTTCCACAGTCCAAAAACATGGATCTAAGGTGAATTGGCTGCCCTAAATTTGCTATTATATAGTGTGTGTGTGTGTAAGTAATTGTGCCCACCCATATATTGGCGGCCTGTTCTGGGTGTATCTGCCCAGTGCCTGAAACATTCTCCCCTGGATGGGCATGGGAAAACCCCCCCGACCCTAATATATGATTAGCAGAAGGCAATGGATAGATTATGAACTACTTTTACATTCACTTGTGATGTGTGTGTGTGTGTGTGTGTGTGTGTGTGTGTTCAGACACTCATGTGTGAGTACCCACAATACAAATCATTTAGTTTTAAAGTCGAAAACTGTCAAAGGTTAAAGTTATGGTTAGTTAAGATTCGTATTTGGTCATTTTGTAAAGAATTCTTTACAAAATGACTAGAAGCCCCCATAATGCATGAAAACAAACATATTTGTGTGTGTCTGTGTGTGTGTGTGTGTGTGTGTGTGTGTGTGTCCGTCAACAAATATTGGATTGTGGATGTTATATGTGAGTTCTGGAAGCCTGGTTTAACAAGGGATTTCATGTGACCTTTTAACCTTAATTGCCTAGTGACAGCGCCAAAGAAGCCAATCACCAAACAACACTATAATCATGAGTAAAAAAAAAAAAAAAGTCTACCTATTTTTTTGCATTTCTTAAGGCGGGTGTTAAACCCCGTGTGATCTGGGTCAGACTGCTTTTGTAATGAAACAGAATTTAATGGCATGACACCGCAGTGACCGATGTAACTTCCTGAAAAAAAGGAGATACGCCAAAGAAAGGGGTTAATCCAGGATAATGTTTTTTTTGTAGAAATAAATGTCATTAACAATTCATATGTATCTGGAATTTTTTTCACTATTCTGCCTCCACATAATCACTGCACCACCTTATTGTATCGCTCGCTGTGTATTTATCTCTCTGTCCCTCATTTAGCTCAAGGACATGCATTTCCATTTCCATCCAATTGTTTTCCTCTGCTCACTCATTGCCCTTCTTCCTCGTCTCTCCGTCGGGCTGCCATGCTTGTGTAAATGAAATCATTTCTGAACCTTGTTCTATTAATAATTATTGGCACAATATTTGACCACTTTTAAATAACCCCATACTTTATCCACAAGTAATACAGAAACCACTTCAATTCAGGATGAACATAAGAATAATCAATTAGCCCAATCTTCATTGGGTGGGAGTTCAGACAGGCTTCAGTGGGTTTTGCTGCAGTTCCATTTGAGGGATTTCAGCAGTGTCTTACTGTAAATAACGACATTATCGGTTTTTTAAAAATTATTTCCTCGTGTGTCGTTATCTCAGGGGTTGAGAGCATCCTCGGACACACAGGTCTCAAGTGGTCCTGATGAGAGCTTCTGCGGGAATGTGACGAATCACGTATGTGCGCCAAACCCAACTGATATGCATTAAAAAGAAAACTGTCTGCAAAAATCACATCACGTTAAGGACCCACTGGATGCATCAGCCTTATAATAAAGTATCTCCACTAGTGTTAAACGATTACAAAAAGTGAAAAGCTATGTCTCTGATCGGATGCAATGCATTAAAACATATAAAATTAGCTTTTTCAAAGATCCTAATATTGAGACTTCTGAACACAACAGGTTTAAATTCGCCCTGCTCGAGCTGCGAACTGTATTTCATGCCAAAGGAATGAATGAAGGATAAAGGGAATCCTGAAACTGCAGACTTTTTGGGAGAATTCGGTTATAAATCGCTTTGAAATCCTTCGTTTTGACTGTTTCTACCTGCTGATTTGCGCAAAACAGTCCGGGGTGCAGACACTGGATTACTTTCTGCGCCGCGAAGCAGCGCGCTGCATCCTCGCCGCTGTCCAGGACGCGCAAAGTGCGCACGGTCAGCGAGCCCACGAGTGAAGCGTGTGAGCCACAGAAACGAAGCCAACCACCGAAACCGAACAGAAAGATCGCTCATGCTTTAATAACAGCACACCTGCGGCGTGTGGAGTCGGTCCAGGTGTGGAAAGAGACTTTAAAGCTTCTGAACTCACCCACGAAGATCACAGCGCCCTCGCCGACTTTCCGTGGCGAGCTTTGCCGCGTCTCTCGCCCCCCATGTTCAGCCGCTCTGATCTCTGATCCACCTCAATTTCATTCACGAATTCCTGCACAGTTAAAGGTCTCGGCGGGACGCAGGGCGACGTGCTTCCTCCAATCCCGGACCAGTGACTGAAGAGGGAGTGCAGCACCACGAGACAGCGTGCGTGTGCGTGTGCGTGGGTGCGTGTGTCTGTGTGTGCGTGGGTGTGTTTTTGTGTGTGGGCGTCCGGCTTTTCATGCATCTGTATATCTGTTTGATCATTTTGAGATTCACGGTCATATGTTGTTATATATCTGATTTAACTGAATGATCCCAATCTAGGTGGATGTTCCATGTCCTCCCCGTGTCTGTGTGGGTTTCCTCCAGGTTCTTTGATTTCCTCCCACAGTCCAAAAACATGCATCAAGGTCAATTGAATTCTCCAAATTGCCCCATATAGAGTGTGTGTGTATGTGTGAGTGTGTATCTAATTTTTCATGCATCTGTATATCTGTTTGATCAGATGCGCATTTTAAGATTATCTGGCATATGCTGTTATATATCTGATTTAACAGAATGATCAGATTATGCTGCTAGGAATTCCCTGTTCAAATCCCCATCTGGGTGGAGTTTCCATGTTCTCCCCGTGTCTGCATGGGTTCTTCGGTTTCCTCCCACAGTCCAAAAACATGGATCAAGGTCAGTTGAATTCTCCAAATTGCCCCATATAGTGTGTGTGTGTGTGTGTGTGTGTGTGTGTGTGTGTGTGTGTGTGTCCGGATTTTCATGCTTTCTGTATATCTGTTTGATCAGCTGCGCATTTTAAGATTCACGGGCATATGCTGTAATATATCTGATTTAACAAATATATAGACAACAAATGATGTCGAAATAAACCTTTTAATCTTTACAAAATGATTATGTAAAAAAAGTGGCCCTGGGTGTGTCTGTGCTTGCCTGTGTGCGTACCCTGTGAGGGACTGGTGATCATTCTGGGGTGTTGTCCAGACCTTTGTGAAAAGAGCACTGGGATATCCTTTAGCATTCCCCATCATCCTAATCAAGATACACATATGCAGAGATATAAAAATTATACATTTAGTCATGTTTAAGGAGCTTTGATGCACGTGGCCCCACCTTGTTTTAATCCACTGTGTTTGTTTTGCAGATAAAATAGCTGACTGATAAAAAAAATGAGATAAAATGAATATTTCTGGTTTTGCACTAAAGCTCCCTTTTATATTTTGATGCAAATGTGATTATTTACATAATAGCTGTTCATAAAATGTATTGTCCCACAAACAAGCCAAAGCACACTATATCTAAAGAGCAGTAAGTTGCTGAGAAGCTGCACTGATTTGACTTTGAGTAGAATCTGACACACTGAAGGGATCAATTTAAGATGTAAGGCTTTTCAGTAAGTTTTCTTAAAAATCAATGACCATATAAAAGTTTAAGTACACCCACTTTGCAGAAAGGTTAAGCATCTCCCTGGGCTTAAAGAACGCGTGTAAGCATCATGCAGAGTACAGTTATATTTTTCAAAAACATTTGTAGGATTTTTCTCACCAAGATTCACTTAGGTGTCACTGTGGGGCCTCAAACATGCCGTAGCATGGGAACCCTGTTTCCTGACCTTTCATTAAGTTCAAATACACCCATCAAACAATTAATGCTGGTGTATGTATCATATTTTATTTATTGCTGATTTAATGTACCACTGGTTACATTTTATAGCTACACTGCATTAATGTCACTGTGTTTAATGTCATGTGACATCTGTGTAGAACTTTATTATCTCATTATCTTCCGCTAAATCCTCTACTAGGGTCACTGGAGGGTTTCCTAAGTCCATTCATTAGAAGATGTTTTGGGCACCAGGCTGATACACCCAGGCCAGGGCTCCAACACATTCCTGGACAAACACTCACTGTGGGAGAGACAGAGAAACCGAGAAACACACAGACATGGAGAGAACATGGAAACTCCACCCAGATCAGGATTTGAACCTGGATCCCCAGCGCTGAGAGGTGGACATGCTGAAAACAACCACCTGGGATTTTATTGTATACTTAATATTTCTGTACACTGCAATTTTTCTTACATGTTTAATTAGGTATCTATCTATCTACATATCTATTTAATACTCACAGTACCACCTTAAATAATGATAATGTTTGGCCATCCATCCATTGTGTTCCATTTAATACTATACTAGGTTGTGGGGGCATTCCCCATGCCCACCCATGACAAGGTGCCAATCTATCAATCTAGAGTCAATTTACCTTGAATCCATGTTTTGGACTGTAGGAAAAACCAGAGAACCCAGGGAAAATCCACGTGGACACAAGGAGAACATGGAAACTCCACCCAGATCGGGATTCAAGCCTGGAAACCAAGCACCAAGAGGCAGACGTGCTCTAAGCCATACTTACCCACTGTGCCCCCTGCTAAAAGACACATAATTATATTAATTAACATATACTTAAGAGTACATCAAGGAAACTTATTAAACATGGCATTTAATAGAAAGACTAAACATCTTAATTAGTTGCTGTTGGGCATTAAGGTTAGGATCAAGCGTTACAAAGAATTAATTATTTACTGTTAAACATTTTTAAAAAAAATCATAATTACAAAATCACATGTGTTCTTGTCTGTGTGTGTGCATACTCACTTGTACGAAATCAGGAAATCTGTCTGCTCATGAATATTTAAAGACATTTGCAGCTCTTTCTGTAAATCCTGCAGCCTGTTAGCTTGTTATGGCTTATTTGTGAAGCTCATTAGCCTATTTGTTTTTTTTTCTTCTCTGAAGCCTCATACATCACTGCGCCAGCGGCGTTCAGAGAGGGCGTGCCCCTTTAATGTTTTGCCAGTATGATACGCAATTTTACATTTTGTTCAGGTCAGCTTTAATCTCACATTTCAAGTATTCTCCGTCATTTGAACCGCAGAGATTAAAGTGAAAGAATGTAAACCATTCTGCAGATCGAAAACGGTGTCTGCTGTCACATCTTTTACATACTGCAGTAATAGACCATCTGAGCTTTTTGAAGAGCTAGTAAAAAAGCATGCAATATTTTATCGGCGTCCTGCAGATACACTTAGCATATTAACATACTAATCCTAAACTTTAGTATAAACTTTTAAATTCTCAGTTCAATTCAATTTCAAAGAGTATTACATTTTATTACAGACATTTTTAGTACAGCTTTCCTGGATGGGTTCCCATGCCCATCCAGAAAAGAATGTTTTGGGCACTGAGCAGATACACTATGGACAAGATAGGGTGTCAGTCTATATTTTTACTGTCCACATGGGTTTCCTCCAGGTTCTCCGGTTTTCTCCCACAATCCAAACCTATGGATTCAAAGTGAATTGACTTATTTAAATTGCCCCTATATAGTGTGTGTGTCTGTGTGCGTGAGAGTGTGGTTAGTGATAAATGGCACTTTGACCTGGGTGTATCCGTCCAGCTCCTAAAATATTCTCTCCTGGATGGGCATGGGGACCCCGTGACCCTAGTAGAGGATTAAATGGAAGATAATGCTGTATATTTAATCCATTACCAAACCCTCTTCTGAAATTATTATTTTTTGTTTGCAGAGCACTACTGACTTTAGACAGACTGCAGCTCATCAGAATGTGTGGCTAAGTGATTGTCAGTCCTGTTGCATGAGTTGATCTATAGAAAGAAAAGAGCAGATATAAATAAAATAAATAAAAGCAGATATATCCATGGTTCAAGGTGATGTGAAACCTCATTATGTGGGAAAAGACTGACATTTCAGTCATCATGGCATTGACCCAGTGCTGAGTGCAATACTAAATTATACAGAATCAGTCAGGCGTTCAGTGGCAGGGCTTTTTTTCCCCACTAGTGACAGATTATTGCACTACTGATGATTCCTTTTTTACCTGAAGTAGAGGTTAAAATGAGGTGATTCCTGTCATAAATCTAGATTCTAGTTTATCTCTAAAAAAAATCGATAATCTGTCAAAAGTGAATGTTTAGACCAAGCAGACTTCAACAGACTTTTTAACTCCATTACATCAATTACCTTTTTAATGTTATCCCACACAATATGAGTAAGAAGCACCTGCAATTTAAAATGTATTAACAAATAATTATAGGAATGAAATATGATTACATTTTACATTAATTAACAAATGACAATAGTTAACAAAATATAAAAACCATTGTTGATGTAAGTTATTAGTATGAAGCAAGGGACATGAATAAAAAAATATATACACCAAAAAATATCATATATATATATATATATATATATATATATATATATATATATATATATATATATATATATATATATATATATAAAGAAACTTTTTAGTCATGTCCATATATATATTTACTTAAGTATTAGCTAATCTGTATTATTGTGAGCAGAACATCATCTGAAAATGTACAAGAACCTTGAGGTGGTTAGATTACAAAAGCAGAACTTGTGGTTAGTATAGTGTTCTAACAATGTGCTCACTTTCCTCATCGATTTCCTATTTACAAAATTCTAATTTTGTGATTGTCATTTGATTCAGCTGATGTAAATAACTGTCATCACATTAGCGTTGTATATTAATTTACTGCTTTGTTACAGTTGCATTGAAAAATTACACCCCCTTCCTGACCTTTGTGAGAAACAATACTGTTGTGAGGCTGCAACACTTATATATGCACCCACTCTCCCCATTGTTGCAAATTATTCATGTCCTTACTTTATATTTGCCTGCATGTATTAAAAGGTGTCTTGTCATTTTGTTTTATAATCTTGCAAATGCATTAAAGAGTTTTATTCTTGCTGTTACATACTTTTTTAACAGAGATCATAAATCAACAAGGCTGTAGGCTTTAAGTACTTTTGTTCTCATCCCTTTATCTAATGTAATGTTGTCGCATATAGAGCCAGCTGGCCTATTTTACACAACATTATGAAATTGCATCTACTTAGTCTTTTGTTGTTGTTAATTTGGTTTTTATTTAAGACAATGCACATAAAATGTACCTTTAGTGAGATTTTATTCCATAGAAATGTAATATGGTCAATGGTCTATAAATAAACGAAATGTACAGCTTCTGCAATACAAAATTTATTTGCTTAAACAGTTGTTTCTAAAAGACAAAATTTGTATACTTGCTTTAATTTACCTTAGAAAGGTTGCTTATTTCATCTGTCCATCATCTTCCGATCCTCTACAAGGGTCACGGTTGCCCATCCAGGGGAGAACTTTTTTAGGTGCTGGGAGGATACACCAAGGATAGTGGCAATCTATCGCTGGACACACACACACACACACACACACACACACACACACACACGTAACATTAAAATTTCTGTCAAGCCATTTTCATAACATAATCCTAGATTAATATGTATTTGTTTATAGTTTTTTGATATCTAATATTAATGTGATGAAATGAATTAAGTATAAAAAGTATATAAGAGTAATATAAAAAAGTCTTCATATCACAAGCAGAAATGCCACATTCATTTTGGACTTTCTCTTCAGCAAAACTAAAGTGCACCAGATTTGCACCTTGTAGTTTAAAACCCAACTTGTCTGAGACATTTAAATAAATAAAATATAATGCAGGCTGTGCATGGCTTGTGTTGCTGCAGCTTGTTTAGAAGGATCTTGGCATTTCTTTTAAAGTGTATCATAAGAGAGATGAAAATGGGCTAAGGCCCTCGGGCAAAATGTCAAACTCTTGGTGGGAGGAGTGAATGCAGGGGGTAGCCCATAGTGTCAACAGGTTTAAGATAGGGGGCAGTCTGTAAACTCAGCAGACCCAGTGGAAAGAGCAGAGGCATACACAGGCTAAATCCTGAAACCATGTGGTTTGGAGGAGGTATAGAAAAAAGCTCCTCTGATCGTGCAGATTTTGCTGAGCGGAGCGACCTGCAGAGTCCAAAGGAGAAGAAAGAAACTCAATGATGTTAAAGGGAATAGTAAAGGTCCATAGGTGTGCTCAGTGGGGATTTAGGGAATGAACAGCAGGAGTTATGACAGTGATGGAGTCATGTGTACAGAACTGCCATTTAGAGAAATCCAGTTTTCAAATCAGTAATGATTCCAGATATGACATTTATGAAGCAGCAGGTTATCAGGTTATGCAGGTATTCAGAACACACACGCACACACAACATTCGATCTGCTGCACAGTCTACAGACAGTAAGCATTACAGATTTGTACAGATTGACACTGCTGGGATAGGAATAATACACCAAACAAATATTACTTGCACTGTGGTGGTACTATTGGGGTCCTAACCATTAGAACACAGTATGTAAACAGATGTACACAGTATGTAATGTAGAACACAAACAGATGAACTACAGTCTAGAATTGTAGAACTACAAGGTCCATTCCATCTATGTGTCAAGTAAAGAAAACGAAGGAAAGAAAGAAACTTTTAACTAATATATATATATATATATATATATATATATATATATATATATATATATATATATATATATATATATATATATATATATATATATATATATATATTCTTATTCTTATTCTACTAATTCAGTTTATCTATGATAATTATGTAAATCTTTATTTTAGGCTGTGAAGCTGTATAAAATGTATATCTTTGTTAGAATAAATATATTTTTGGGAGGTACTGGGTAACTGAGTATTTTCAAGTTCACAGAGAGATATGATCTAGCATGGCTTAATGGCAAAAAAGAGGTTTTTAAATTTGCCATCAAACAAACTTATTGCACCATTCAAATATAATGGAAGGATAGATAACAGCCAGACATCATCTATTTTGAGGCAGGGAACATTACTGTCGACAAATATCCCTGACCTATCTCATGCAGGCCTTTGCGGGATTATATGTCTTTTCCGAAACATTATGATTTTAATACAATCATCGTCCCCGTCACAGTGAATGATTATGAGTTATATGTGGTATTCTGAAATGAATTCTCTAACAGAAGTCAATTACTGCCAAACATTAATACTTTACTCATGCAGTCCCAAGGACCCACTGATACTCTAAGAAGTGATAAACTAGAGCTCCTATTATTTCTTTTTTAAATGCTACAGAAGACACAATGTTTACATAATTCATCCTTTCTTCTTCTGTAGACTGCACTATCAAAGTATTAATCTCCACATAGCAAACACTACGGTTGCCAGCTTTGACATTAAACAGAGGAGTAGTAACTAAGAAGTTCATGGGAATTCACAGCACAGGACTCATCCAACAGGTTGACGAAAAAACAAGGAAATTTACCTTCATAAAACTTTATGAACCTGCACTGTTCCTCTATAAACACCATTTTCAAATGTTGGGACACTTTACAAATGAAAATAACCAAAAAAATTTAATCCCCAAAAAATAATTTACAAAAAAATGAAGCAAAAGCAAAATATAATAATTAATAATTCAAATAAAAATGATATAGTTACTCTAACTGTAAAATGTATATTGAAAGGAAAGTTCATTTGTCCCAGCAGCAAACAAATAGAATACATATAGCATGTAAAACACTAAACTGCCAACAAACTTCAGGTTTATGGAGCTGTAGGTGGGGATCTTTGGAATTCACAGAATGCAATTTAAACCTTAGAACAGTAACTAACAAATTAAATACAAATTCTGTATTAATCAATTCACTCAGCATAATAAAATACTATCACTGTAACAATTATTGATCATTTTGCTCATTTTGAATAATTACCAATTGATTTTCTTTTGCATTGGCCATTTATTAGATTATTTTCGGCATTACTTGCTTTTTCGGAAAGCCCTTCTTGTTTGTGTGATATGTCATTCACATAACAGGACAGTTATAGGCTGAGAGATCCCTGTTCGATTCCCAGGACCACCAGGCATATGTGCTTATTTTACTAGTGTGTGTATATGTGTGTATTTCAATGCAAGAATGGGTTAAATGTGTGGAAGCACAGTAGGCAAAATAGATTAATTTAGGTTATGTAGTATTTTTGATCATAATTATTTAAAAATTGCTTTGTTAGTCCTTATACACAAGCATTTGTAAGTGTTCCATACTAATGCACAACAAAGGCAATGTTAACTTTAACATTTAGTTAAAGGGATTACAATTGTGGACCTTGTTTGTTATTATAGTATTCTAATGATGTGCTCAGTCAGTGTACATGTTGTCTGAATCACTTACGCAGATGGATTTTAAAAGAACACATTTTCATTTAATCCATAAATCAAAGCAGGAACAAGGATCTTTGTGCACATGGGGTTTCTGTGTGTAAAGCTGAATGAAAGCTAAATTAGAGTTTATTTAATTTCAAACTAGTTTCCAGCAGTCACTGAATGTGCTAAGCTTTTATGCTTAATCATGTAATTTATCTGCCATAACAACAAGAAATGGATTAATACAAACTGAAAGGGAGAATATTCACTATGGATAAAAATTATCTGTAAAATACAAAACGCATGAACAATGCTTACATTCAGGTTGTGTAATGCCCTATAGCTTACATAATGCAAAGCACAGCCAAGATATTTAAAGCTTTTAATGTAGCCTATTGATTGCAGTTTGTTTTTAGGTTCATAATGTTTCCGTAGAAATTCTGATTCTTCTTTAACAGTAATATCTGTGTGTCCAATAGTGTGTAAAAGCAATCTGAGAACAAATGAAAACATTCACATCAATACGGGTTTTCTGTAATGAGACACCAAGCCTTCTCCAGTTACTTTAGATTTGTTGTTATTTATGTGATATGGAGTTAAACGGTAGTGCAATACATACTGTACAATAGTTATCATCTGGTTTCTTTCGAGTTAACTGAAGTAAGTCAACACTATATCTCTGTCTTCCTGAAGCTGGGATAGCATTTTGCCAAATCCATCAAGACGAGCCTCCTTCCTGCAACAACACTAACACTGATGCAGAGATGAAAGCTTTATGTAAATGGTTGGTACATAAAAGTGGCACTTTGCTGTTCATCCGACCGGTGAGCTGTCACTTTACTAGTAAACTGGTGAAGCAGCAACGTTATTGTTGCAAAGTCTTTTGCTAGTGAAAGGACGCCAGTTCGAGAAATCTCCTCAACTAATGGATGGGTTGCAGAACCTTTTTCACTCACCACATACTTTAAAAGGTTTATGTGGCAATAAAGCAAGCTGCATTCGTTTGAGTTTAGCTTCATGTTAAAGGCCTATACTGGACCTAGTGCTTCATCAAACTCTGGTGCATGAATCATTTTATCTACATCTACATACACCACGCATCAGTTGCTCAAATGTTGTTGTTATGTTGAGTTATCAGGTAACACATTGTAAACATTTGGGTGCTGGGCAGATACACCCAGGACCTGGGGCCAATCCATTGTTGGACACTCACACGTTCACACACACAATATAAGGTCAATTTAGATGCTGGTAATTTAGATCAGCCAGTTTAACTTCACAACTCACACAAGAACAAAAAAAAAACATGGCAACTCCACCCAGATTGGGATTCAAACCTGGGTTCAAGGTGTAGATTTAAATTCTTTTCTTCTTCTTCTAAAGTTTGTGGAAGAGATATGTTTTGAGTTGTTTTTTAAAAAACGCTAAGTGACTCAGCATTACGGACAGAGTGAGGAAAGTTGTTTCTTCATTCAGCAGTGGTGAACAATATGGAGTGAGAATTATCACCACCGTGAGGTTGAATCACCAGGCCACATTGGTCACTAGAGTGCATTAGAGCATCTTTTTTTACTGCCACTTTAAACAATTCTGCCCAATATGCAGAAAGAACGTTCACATGATTTCCTTTCAAAACTTTTTTTTGGGTGGTTAGATTTGTCCCTTTTAAATTAAAACCAAATCATGAAGAAATTGTTTACAAAACCATCAACTGCTTCAGACCAAAGTATATTTTCTACAAAGAACCTTTTTTTGACCAAGATTTGAGGACTGAAACTGTCCATTCTATAAAACAAATTCAAATATTTAAAGGCTACACCAGCATTGAATTCCTAACATTTCGTAACAGGTTCACTGCCATGGCGCGTGTACGCGTATGGGTGTGTAAAAAACAGAAGCAATAATCCCTGGAAAAAGAGCAGTGCATTTGTACTGCACCTTAAGAGCCTAATGTGTCCCGCTTGCTTCAGATGAGAATGATGCATTGAAGCCCTTGATCAAGCTTGAGCTTTTCCAGGAAAAGAACCAGCAGGGATCAGGGCCAACTATAAGATCAGTGAGAGCTTTCTCCACCTTCAGCCTGAGATCTGAAAGCATGACCAATCGATAGTTTCTGCTCACATGGGCAATGAAAGTGGTTCAAGTGGATTGCAGAGGTAGCAGAAAGCAAAAGAATTAAATCTCTGAGCAAGATGAGCCTAAAAAATGAATTTCTTAATAGAACTTATTGGTTAATTAATATGGAGCATATTTAGAATAATTTGTGTGTTGTCAGATAAAAAACGATAAAAGAATGACTTAGAAAATACACTTAATGTTTTCTGTAAACACTTTCACCATTTATACAGAATTAATTATTTATAATGTATGCTGACATCCAGGTTTCTAAGGTCCCAGTTGCCAGGTTGTAATTTGTATTTGTAAGTGTATTTTGCAGCTTACTGCAGTTCTTCTCCCAACTTCAGAATTTGGTATGTTGTGAATCACGTTCGAGCGCTGACACTATGCTGCCCAGTAAAAATTATAATAATTATTATTATTTTAAAATAGACATATATGTATATATTTGTAATTTATATAAAAATTACATTTAAATTTGATAATTTACAAGTTTGTAGGTGTTGATAGTACTTACATAGATATTTCTTTGAACACTGCAGAGGGTGGAGTCTGTCACTTAAGGTTCTGCCCGGTGCTACGATCGTACACTGCAGTGGGTGGGAGCTGTTTGCCGTTAAGGATGCCAGCTTCATCAACATCCTCTTTTTCCCCCGCTACTCAACTGTGCTGCCAAGAACAGTACTTTCCTTCCTGATGAGCTTGTCTAGTTTCTTCCTATCTACTGTCATGTTGCTTCATCACTAACAGAAAATTCCCAAAAAAGAAGTCCAGCACAGTGTCATTAAGAGAAATACAATTTGCACACTGTATCCCACCAGGCAAATATATTTCGCTGGGGTCTTTCTAATGTATAGAATTTGTAATGTCTATGTCTATAATGTCTATAATTTCATATTTAGATGAACAGTTTGTTTCACTCTGGTGAATATGACATCACAGTAGTAATTATCATTTAAATACAATGTTTCTTACATGACTTGAAGTTAGTATATGTGCAGAGTTAAGGACTAAATTCTACATGGGCAATTACTGTTATTAATTTATTATAGCTTAAGCTGCTAACACACATTTCATTTTTTCCCTTTTCTTTTTAAAGTCCAGAAATAAACTCACTACCAGAGCTCTGACTATCAAAGTGGCTCATTGCAAACTGCTTGACTTAATCTTAAGAGGAGAGCATTTTAGAGATGTGTTTAACTCTAGAGGGCTATAGTACAAGTAGTGTGTGCCTGTGTTTGTGCATGCATGCATGTGTGTTGTATACAGTGTATAATACATTGTGTTATTATCGCAGGCAGTACACAATACTTCACATGTGGTAGATTAATTTAAATGCACTTAAGTGGATTGCTTCCACTCTTGCATACTTAACATACTTTATGGTAACCATTTCTATGATTGTATTTGAAGATTGCACAAATTATTGCTATTTAACTAGTGTTTCATGAAATAACGCCGAGCCCGCTAAGAGATATACAGTTAATCTTGTTTATGTATGGTTTTAAATATTCGCTGGGAGGACTATTGAGCTTTTTTCCACTTAAAGACATTAATCCACTGTTTTAATTTACTGAACTGTTTTTCAGACAAATTTATAAAGAGGAAAAACACTGTATGGTTCTTTCAAAGCTGGTCTACACAGCTAGCAGCTTGTGGGCCTTATGAAGCAGATGCATTGGTAAATGTGCAGGTATTTCATCAAGGGAGTTCATTTACACTTTTTGTAAATTAGGCAAAGTGGTTATATTGAGATAAAGAAAAATAGATGGACCGGGTGTGAAAGAGAGCAAAAGCTGTAAATATCGTCCTCTCCAGACAAATCAGGTTGTAATTTGGTTTGCTACCCCTGGGCAGATGCACCAGCAGAGGGATGGGGAATGTGATTAAATAGCTTGTAATTATTAAATTGGACAATGACGATGCTTATTCAGCTATGCTATAAAATGCTGTTTTTCTGCATGCTGGGCTTTGTGATTCGGCCAAGGTACAGGGAACAAAAGCAATTGGCACCACCCAAAGCAAGCTTTTGTTGCTGGATGACCTGCAATTCCAGATTTCTGCAATCAGAAGGGACAATCACAGAAACACTTTTGCTGTAAGCAAGTGTGAGAGAAAACTGCTTTTCAGGATAAAAGGAAATATCAGATAATACGTCAGTGGGCATAGAAGACACTAGAAACTTAAAGTAACGACATGTATATGTTTTTTAATATTTTTTTGGAAAGTTGTTGTTGCTGGTGTTTTGGTTCAGTTCAACTAAATTTTAAAATGGCTTATAAAAATTATTTGCATTATTGTTTTGCAGCATTTGGCAGAAAATGCATCTGGATGGAGAATTGAAAAGATGCTATGAAAATAATTTAACAAAAACTGCAAGGCGCAGATTCTAAAGTGCATTAAGGGGTGAAATCTGTTCACATACTTGATAGTAAAGGTTACCCTACATTATATACAATACTAGTTTCATGTGATGTGATAGCAATAAGAAAGACATTATATACACACACAATAATGCATTGTGGGGGTTTTACCTAGACTTTCTTTCATAAACACTACAACCATAATACACCACACAGACACAGATACACACAGACACATACACTGCTAGTCATGAGAGGCTGTGGTTCGTTTCCCCATCACTACTCATGCATTGACACCAGGTGATGTCTCAAAAATAGTAGTCCGCACTTTAGTTTCAATTTCAGCATCCTTGTGCTTGTGCAGATGCACGCCTTGAGGGTTGTCAGCAGGTTTAGCCCCATAATGCATTCCTCCATTATATCTGTTATTCAGAGTACATGCTGCTGTACTTTGCCCTTTCCAACAGACATGCTTGCATGCTTCTTTCACAGTCTCGCCGGTCATGGAGCATCTCAGCATCTCTGTCATGTCCTGTCATGTTGTCTTTTAGCTGCCCCAACTCAGATTTTGTTTTAACCTAAAGTTATGGGTCATGGTTAAAGTCCAACAGTGGCAAGTCAGCAGTATACACCAGGGAAGTACTTAAGCAACTGAACTATTACTTCAGGGAGTGCAATACTGCCCCAGAACTGCTTAAATTCTGCATGCTGGTCTAGTTAAGGTACTTTTACTTCAACAGGATGCATTAATATAATGTATACATCAATCATCTCTATTGATTTTATGTTTATTATGCTCTATTTTTGTTTTCCATTTAGCGAGCATCCCCACTCAGAGTCCTTATTGCAAACACTATGGAAAAGCCTAAAGCCTATACACGCCTATAGCTAAGCGTGATAATCACTTATCATTCTCGCAGCATGATCCAGCGTTATTCCAACCAAACATTCAGATCCCAGCTTGAAACCTCTGTTAATTGCCTACTGTGTGTTTAATGAAGATCACACATGGGGAGATATTACACTTCTTTTATTTAGCTTTACACACCACATCACTTGATAAATTCACTGGCATCAGTGGTACATGTGGGGTATTTAGCTGTCACTTTCTAAAGAGGTTCAGGTGAAAATGGATCATAAAAAATTCCGTAACATGAAAACTCCATCCTGTACTAGCCATTTATGGTAAAAAAAAGACATGTAAAGCCCCCAGGTTCACAAACCACAGGTCCTAGTTGAATAGTTCTGGTCAAACATGGATAAGGCTGAGGATGAGTCTGAATGAGTGCCCCTGGAAAGATGGTGCATGCTAACTTCCCATCTAAACAAAAGATCACAGAGAGCAAGAACTGTAGGTTTCTGACAAGCTTTATTTATCATCTCATTCGCACACCAGTGCAATGAGTCCCTGTCACTGCCTTCCTATTGTAAGAGCCTATTGTTTTGTGCTTTGTTTCCTTGTCTTTGTTGTCACCTGTCCATGTCACTTTTCACTGTCTTCCTGTAGAACAACCCCTTTATTGGTTTCTGTCTGGCTCTCATCTGTCTGTATATTTATATTTCGATATCTATTTTTTTTACTTTTCTTGAAGCTGTCACATGCCTGTGAAAGGTGTGATGAGTTTTGGAAAACATTTCCTTTTCCCTTGACAGACACCACTGAAAGGCTAAAGATAAAACCCCATCAGGAGAAAAAAAACTGACACTAGCTTATTTTCTCTCTCAATTCAGTCACTTTTTTCCATCAGGGAAATGGAAGAAGTTATTACATATCTGAGAATAAACCAGTTCTCTTGAGCCCCGACTATTTGTGAAAATAACACCAGTTACTTTGGAGTTAAAGAGTTGGATTGGTTAAGAAGTCTGTAATTTATTGTATTTAAGTGCTTCTGAATCCACTGACTTTAGGTTGTAATGGGTTTGTTCAATTGCACATTTGGAAAGTTCTCTTCATGAGTAAGACATTTATATTAGCGCCCTTTCACTAAAAATCTCTTTTCGAGTGCCATATCAAAATGCTCTGAACTAAATCAACAATCTTGCCGATTTTAATCTTTACTTTAAAAACTAAGCCTATTTCAAAAGCATGCTGAAATATTTTCAATCCTTAAAATCTCTATTTAAAAACTGCAAACTATATAAACATATGCCACCTATATATACACTGTACTCCATCTGTTTTTGGACTACAGTACATACTGTGTATGTCGCCTTTACTCTGTTCTCTAATGGTCAGAATCCCAATAGTACCACCACAGATCAGGTAATATTTGATTGGTGCATTACTCCTATCCCAGAAGTGTCATTGAGGTGTTTAAATGAAACAAGTCCTATAGTCTATATGGTTAGTGGAGGAAATAGACAATGGGGCACTTATGGCTCAATATTATTGCAGATAATACCATTACATTAAGAAATGTTCAAGTCCATAAAATGTACAATGGCTTGATAGATTTATAAAAAGAAGTGGACTAGCAGAGCACATAAATTTTGAAAGGAAACCCATTTCAGTTTCTATAATTTAGAGCCCTGACAGTGCCACTCAAAAAGCACGAGTTTTATTAGACATTCTGAGGTGTATATATGAGCCTTTGATTTAATATTTTTTACTCAAGCTGCATATACTTAAAATATTATAATGAAAATATGGTAAAAATTTCATTTTTAGCTGCTTTTGCAGCTTCATGTGGTTGTGGTGACTATGTTTTAAAGAGAATTGAAAGCATTTTTAAAAATACATTTAAAAAGACATTTAACAAGCTTGTGCCTCTATAATGACAAAACAATGGTTTATCCTGCATGTTTTTTGTTTTGTTTTTTAATAAAAATGTGAAATGGCATTAGTGAACTTCTGGAGTTTTTTAGAACTTAACCTTTCTTAAACTGGCCATATGATTTTAGTTGACTAATTAATTTATTAACAGAGCATTATATGCAATTAGACAAATGTTTAGGGAAGGGTAGCTGTACAATGTTATGTTAAGTCATGCATCAATCAGTACTTCCCTTTATTACCAGGAGCTTTTTGTGTCTATATCTACATTTACAAAATTTAACAATATGTAAATAGTTTCATAATAAAGAAATAAAATGATTAATTATTAGTATTTCTATTGATATTAGCAATAGTAGTAGTAGTATTGAGACATTTTAATTATTTTAGTGTAGCACTTAATTAAAGCCTAAGCTATTCGTTTGCTGTACAAATGACTGCCCCAATAACGGCCCTATTAAACATTCATGTTTAACTTTCCTTAAATATTTGCTTTAGACATTAAGGGTCAGTTTAATAGTATACTGATTTTACATAGTATTTTCAGATACAAATCAAACCAATGCCATGCACATCTTGTAATGACCATCTAAGATGGCATGAGTGATACTGACAAGTGCCACTCATGCCATCTAAGATGGCATGAGTGATACTGACAAGTGCTGTAATAAAACTTGAAATGAGTTATGGTTATCTTAAGAAGACAGTAAATAAATAATGTAATACTTTTATTAATGTGATTTCAGTGCTATCTTTAGACAGTATTAAAGGATTTAGGCTTGGCTTTTAAGTAATGCCTTAATACCTACATATTTTGAAGAACATAACCAAGCCAACAAGATCAATTTGTTTGATTCATTATATATTAAATATATGAGTCTTTAAGCAGAAACTAGATGTACACATGATGTTGCTTAGCAAAGCATGATCAATGAGACTGGTTCATTCTCAGCATGTGAAGAATTTAACTTGTAAATGCTGACCAATGTGGTTTCTTAGACCCTAAATAGCTTTATGCATTTATGAGTTTATTTTAGAAACAAAAACAGTGTTTGACGGTACATTCTGGTTGGATGATTAACACAGGCAATAAATTCACAGAAGTGTAAAGCACCAAGAACAGATTCAGCTCTTACAGATGCCTTTTTAGGTGAACATGAGCGTTAACTCACTGTAGTGAAGTTTTTGCTTGTTTTTTTTATTCTTCTGGCTTTTCACATGCAGTTCATGTGATTTTCTTGCTTTCTTTAGTCTGTCTTTGTTGCTCTGACTTAGAACTCATAATAGCCACTTGCATATAATTCTTGCATCTATCCTCCATCAGAACAACAGAATGCAGTCACATGAATTAAGTCTCACTTGAGTCATGACTTCAGAGATTGTCAAATCAGTGACAATTAGATTACATGCACGAATATTTACTATTATATATACAATAATGATAAATACAATTTATGTGTGTAGCTGGTCTTTCTAAGTTTGAAGGCTATGATAATGAATATTTAATATTATAGATTTATTGTAAAACCAATACAAAAAAAGCAGTCTTTACAATAACCCAGATCATTACAGCTGACTTACAGTATGAAAGGGAAATCCTTTCCTGACAGTTAAAATGAATTTAAAAATTTTAATTTTACAGAAAGAAAATGGGTCTTCTTTTAGGGGTCTCTGATTGTATTTCACATTATATTTTGTTACTAAACCAAAGACACTAAATTATCTTAGACATTAGGAGCTTACTCACCAGTGCACTCATAGCACTGGTTCCAAGCCCAAGTAAATAGGTTGCATCAGTTGCATCAGGAGGGGCATCATGTGTAACACTGTACAGACTGTTGTGGGAACTAATAGGAACAAGCCGAGCGAAGAAGAAAAAGAAATAAATTTAACACAAAGCATGGCTACATTCTCCCAATAACATAGGAATTCTGTTAAATACTGATTAAACAAATACTGACATATTTATTGTTGTTTTAAAGAGGCATAGAACTGCAGTAGATTTTTAAATAAATATGAAACATTTAATATTTTATCTTTTGGTTTTGTATCATTTAGAATTAAAATTAAACGCGAACTCTTGCAGTTAGATCTAAGACTTAATTTGATTAGAGACTAGGCTAATGGACGGGGCTTCGTGAAATCTTGCATGTTATTTTACCCCAGAGGTGAGAGAGAGAGAGAGAAAGAGAGAAAGAGAGAGAGAGAGAGAGAGTGAGAGAGAGAAAATTTGTAATTGTTTTTATTTTTATTTTGTAAACCAGCTTTGTGCAATACGAATGTATAATTTGTCATGCAAATATGGCTTTTAGATTGAAAAATTTAAATTGAGAGAGAGAGAGGGAGAGAGAGAAAGAGAGAACAGCAGATGTGAAGGCAGCAGGTCTTTCACACTCTGTCCCTCTTGTCACTTTCAGCTCCACTGAGTTCTGAGAGAAACAATGCTGTTCTCAGAGCATGAAGCCCAGTAGTCATGGCAAAAATCTGTGGCCACGGCACCTACATGACCAAAAAATGTTAAGTATCATCTACACTCTGAATAAGCTTGTATTAGCTTAATATAATTACATTTGAGTCATCGGTGTAATGAGAAAAACACAATTTTATTAATGAATTAATAATGTTTACACCCAGCTAAAACACATAAATGAAGTCTTTAGCATTTTAATGTTTATTAAGCCACAGTTCATTTAGAAACAATTGCCATTACACTGTACACTTTAAAGCATGTGTGATTGATCATTGTAAGTAAAAACTGAGGGCAAGTGACATTTGAACTTAAACTGGCTTTATTTGCCACAATTATAGCTTTGCATGTGCACACACACAAGTCTACCTCACCTTTTATCTCACCACAAATAGAAGGAAGAGACCATTTATAACACAAGCAGCCTGCAGGTGCATCTATTATCTGTTCTGATTCCTGACTTCCATTTACAAGTAATGCCTAATCAAGCCAACACACAACATTTCCTCACTGCTAATTTTAGGCTGGACACCCTCAGGCCCTTGATCTACTCCCCTACAACAATGGCGGGAGAGAAAATTGGCACTGCCATCTGCGCCCCGTCTGTGCCTCTTGCCTAGTAATTTAGAGGTTAATGTGGGTAGCAAAATGAGCACTTCATATCTCAGTGCAAATCACATAGTTGCTACTATTGGTAGATGAACAAACTTTTTCCAAAACACTATATTCACAATATTTGTGGCATCATGCTCTCTGTAGCAGCCATTTCTGAGGAGCACCTCTTAGCTATTTCGAAACTCAAAACACCAAGTTAAGCTCTTTTAATTGGCAGAGTTTCTCTAGTATCCGGTCGACATCAACTGGATTGTGTATTTTTGAGGGGTCTGGTTAATTCAGAATGTTGGTGGCTAAAAGACTTTAGCCCCTAAAAAGGGCCACAGGTTCAACCTTTACTCAAAAAAAGCAGCAGCTTTAGATGTTCACACAACGAAAACTTACAAGACAGGAGGCAGTTTGTTAAAAGAAAGGATTTGAGTAACTGCTGGCTAGACCTATCTTTGCAGCACCTGCTTAACGTTCCAGGTCAACCTGATCTACATGGTTGGTTTTATAGGAATTGGCCATATCAATATGGCACCTGGAAAAGGAATAAATAAGAAAGAAAATGTGAAGGGGAAAAAAGCAGCAACCACCTCTGGCTGGACTCTCAGAGTTGCTGAGAGAGTGCAATAAGTCAAGAAACAGCAGAAGTTTGGACCAGGCCATGCAGCACCTGGTGATCTTTTGCCTGTACTTGGAGTTCGAAACGGCTCCACATACTCCACATGCATAGTCCTGGTTAATGCTTGTGAGAGTTTGGACGAGCCAATTCAATGCTGAGGGTTTCATGACTGCATACAAGGTTAGTACTTAGGGTTTGGCAGACATGTATTATAGGAACTTTACCAGAGTTTTACTACCACATCAAATTAACAGCTTCCCAGTACAGACTGAAAGCCAACATTTACACAAGACAAAGCAAGCCAGTTCTCTCATGTATAACACTCTCCTGTATTTATTTCCACCCCTTACTGCAGCAACAAACAAAACATTTAATAACCTCAGACACTTTTTAGATAAGCCTATTTACTTCGTCAATAATTATGGCATATTTTTGGTTTATAGAAATACAGTCCACATATAAACAGTATCACATTACTGTATCAAAACTAAATATTATGTACTCTTTAGAGGTTTCCCCTTACAGCTTCCACAACACGAGCAAATTCTAAGAACATGTGGATGTGTATAAAGAGTATAAACTATAATGGGTTTCTATTCCACCTGTAACACCAACCCCAAATTTCACCTTCAACAAAAGGCTTTGATGTCAGATCCACTATAATGCTGACCACCCTTTATAATGATGTAACCTTAGAAAATATCACACTGAGTAATTGAGAATGATCCTATAGATAACACACACACATACTGTATAATATAGTCTTTTGTACTGTGGTAATGGGGCATCATTAAATGTAATATCTCATAATGAACAGAAAGAAAACAAAAAAATATATTACTGATCTTTGTTATTTTAGCTGGACATGGCAAAAATCAAGCCTACACATTTTTCAGAAGTAAAGGTTCTTGAACCAAATCTCTAACGTACACTTATATTTTTCAGGTCTCAATATGAGGTGCTAGAATCTAAGGCAGTCTGTCATTGTTCTGGTAAAAACTGGAGACAACATAGCCTGAAATTGATTGAGGCAATCTTTCACTTTTTTTATCCTGAGTGCTAAAGAAATAACATAAAAAAAAAAAAAAAAGCCTAGTCTTGGAAGAGGCAGAATAAGGTATTTAGAATCACATGGCATTTCTAAATCAACTGAAGTTCTAACACTGATGGAAAGAACATGGAAGTGGTTCAAAATACAGCATACCACCGGCAAATGTTCCATGAATTTTTATTGACTCATTAATACAACTTCTCCAACTTTGCCTGGAACTCCATGCCAAAGTAAAGAGTAAAAACCACCCCAAGGTTCAGACAAAATGAGTAAAATACCTATGAGACTGAATTAGAAGGTCTAAATATATACAGAACTCCAGTAAAAAAGGCATGTATATGAATGTAGTATTAAAAATTAAATTACTTATTGAGCAGTTTTTCTCTGATTTCCTTCCACAGTCCAAAAACATGAATTCAAGGTGAACTGGCCAGATTAGATTGCACCTCTATGATCAACACCTCCTGTACAGAGTAAAACCAGTCAAGTGACATCTCTAAACGCATTAGCTTACATGACCACAAACCATTGAGCAAAGAAGGTGTGAGGGATCCATCTTTGTGAAAAATAGACTTAAGGGCATATTTGTTGTTCCCTTATGTGACGTTAATTCATCTCAGACCTGAAGGAACACAATAAAGGTATCCATCTCAAAGAGTGATTTCCCTTTGGTCATCCTGACCAATGTTCCATGTGAGGGCAAATTATTTAATTCTTGGAAGCAAAGACTTTAAGAGAGTCTTCAGTCAGCCAAGTGATTGGGTTGTTTTGTTGAAACACATTTTGTCTTCCACCTAACAGGCTCAGTTAACAATGCTCCCACAACTGGTGCAAAATGTTGTATTGATTATGTCAAAATTAACCCATTTTCATCTTCCTAATTACATTTAACTAGTCGACTGGTATTAAAGTGGAGTATAAGTATTTTTCCAATTTACAAGACATTGTGAAATTTTACTTAATTAAATTCCTATTAAACTGTTGCTTTTTTATATACTGGCTAAAGTTAACATAACATATTCGTCATAGTTTTTACCAAGAATTTAGGTTTTTAAAACAAAAACATGTTTTTCTGGATTTACAATCTGGATTAACTTTCAGTGTTTGGATTGTTTATTTTATTTTATTAGTTCTCTGTTCTGATTTGTCATTTTCAGTTTTTTTAATCTCAATATTTCACTCTTTCTAGACAAGGTCTGATTTTTTTCTCACTTGATGCTGGTAACATAACACCTCTACTGGCCACACCAGTAATAATGTCTTTAGTTTGACCCACAT
The DNA here is from genome assembly GCA_019802435.1 of Corydoras maculifer. Lineage (NCBI taxonomy): Eukaryota > Metazoa > Chordata > Actinopteri > Siluriformes > Callichthyidae > Corydoras > Corydoras maculifer. Next base: position 2,584,744 of record JAFMOD010000064.1, on the reverse strand, counting down.
CACACTAGATTTGGTTGATTGAGAGAGAGAGCTCAATTCATAAGTTCCAAAAGAAAGGTGCTGATGAAGGACACCTGTTCTAGTATGCATTAAAGAACACTTGAAAGCAGTGTCTCTCATCACACATTATGTATTCATAGTACATTGTAAGCAAGGTATACTGGAGATGGTTGATCTTAATGCATGGCTTTGTAAAGGGTCTGTGGTATAGCAAAGTTTTTAGGTTGAAAAATTCTATCTTAGACAGTTTGTCTGTTTCAGGTTTGACATTTCTCAGAGGAAAATTATTCCCAGAGAGACCTCTCACACAGCTCCTTCATCTGAGCACTTTACACAATAATACATTATCTGTGACCCTGTCGGTGCTTTAAGCCATTTTTTCTTTGTTTTTTCTGATTTTTACTACTTTTTGATAGTTTAGATTTGATCCCCACTAAGGTCACCTGGTTTTCATCAGCACCTTTTCCTTTTAATTGGTTTTATCATTTTGGCTAATTTAATATTTCAGCTCCCTATCTTACATTTTGTAAATATAATTTGGATTTATTTTAATAGTCAGACCTAACTGCCAGAGAATTTCTTTTTTAGAGGAACTTTTAACACTGCAAGAGACCTAGGTTTCATTTGAACACACATTACTCTGTTTTCTTTTCTTTGTTATTAATTTTAGTTCGATTTGTTAACAGACCCTTCATTTTAATTCAATTAAGTTAGTCTGCACCTAGAACCCATCCCTTACCTGAATCTTTACATGACATGTAAATGACTTTACAGCTAAATAACATCTTGTTCTATGTAATATTAGTTATTTTAAAAGTTGTATTTTATTAAAGGCCAAATTTTAACAGAAATCTTTCCACAGACAAAAACTAAGTGCAGGCAAATACATAGCCAGCAATCCCTGAGACATTCTTCATTATGATTAAACCTAATTGCCTGAGCAGCATGAGTGTTAAATCAATAAAAATGTTCATATCCATAAGAAAAAAGAGATGGACATCAAACATGCTGATTCATGCAGAGCTGTGTGGGGAATGCAAGTGAGAGAATTACACAAGCAAAAGATTAACTCAGCTTATCTGACACATCACATCATCTATTAATGACTCATATGGTAACTGATGCCTCAGACTTACATTTATGTAGAATTCATTCTTAAAAGATTTCCCAAAATCTTGATTTAAATGTTTACAGTTTATTACCATTTAATGGATAAAGTTGAAATATAAAAACAAAAACATGCCACAGTTTTTATATTTTTTAAATAAACTGAAGGCATGAAGGCATAGTGGTAGCACCACAGCTTTTCAGTGCTGGGGATCCAGGTTCCTGATCTGGGTGTTTCCATATACTCCCTGTGTCTGTGTGGGATTTTTCCGGGTTTTCTGGTTTTCTCCCACAGTCCAAAAATATTTAAAGGTGAATTGGCTGCTCTTAATGGCCCCTATTTAAATTGCCCCTATAATATGTTTGTGGGTCTGTGTGTGAGTGTGTGCTCAAAGATAGATTGGCGCCCTGTTCAGCCCAGCGCTGAAAACGTTCTCCTCTGGATGGACAATGGGGAATCTCCCCTAGTAAAACATCAAGCAGAAGATAATGTGATGAGATGACCTTAAAAGGAGAGGAAATGTGACCAAAACCAAAACTGTATCAGACAAGGAAAGAAGCCAAAACCAAGAAATTAAAACTGCGAAACTTTCTCCCTGCTCTGCAAAACTCTAAAGCTGCTTATGTAAATCAATACAGACTCATCATTGCCTCAATCTTAAGCGAACAGGTTTATCGATACCAGTGCAACAATGAAATAATTTGTGGCACCCGGGATAGTCAATTTTTATTTGAGTAGATCTCAAATGCCCTGGAGAGTTTTAGAGAAATACTCGAACCAGTTTCATATAATTCTTCCTCCTTTGATTCAAAGTCTTTCTGTGCTTGAAAGCCCAGTCTGTAATAGAATTGCATGCTGCCACTTCATACATGCAGACAATACACTGGGAGAATATATACCTTCACACAAGAGAAGCAGATTTGGTGAGCCTTGTTCAATCCGCAAATTGAGAGCTATTCCCTGGTGCTCAGTATGAATTGGAGAGGTGCTCGTGCACTTTGATTTTCTATCAGGTAACAAACAGAAAATGATTGTGGGCAAGCTGGCATCTGTGAAATCTTGCACTGAGTATTTCACTAAGTCTAAATGCTATGTACATTCCCCCTCTGCTAGCTGCAGCACTGCAGCTTGACTTTTTTTTAAGAAACACTGATGAATTGGATGAGCATTAACACTGGCTTGCCAAGTCTCACACTCCAGTGGAATTTAATTTGCCATCCGCTCAAATATGCTCACAAGACCCAGTCTGGATATTTGATGGCTATTTAAAGATGTGGCAACATGTGGAGGTTGATGGGAAAAGTCCTATTTTAATCTCTGCTTAATGAAATAAAAAATTAAAAACAAAACCTTTACATTAGAATCACCCTTGGACATTAAAATCCAGGGTCATTAAAACGCTGATTAGACTTTATAGCTGTCTTTAATCAGAGAACTGACTTGCATTCTATCTCTTGTATGTGAAACGGTGTGAATCCTAACAAACGGTAAAATACAATTAAATTAAAGAGGTAACCTTTTATTTCTAGGTGGAGTTAACAACCTAGGAAGAAGAGACAAAGGTTTTCGTCATGAAATAATGTCATATAAGGTTTTGTAGTATAAATACTATGTGATACTGATTTTTTCTGTTTTTAGTATTAATTCGTTCTGTTTTTAGTATTAAACAGTACATTATTTTCTTTATAAAAATATTTTTGATTTGTATTTTGGAGTCTCCAGAATGAATTAATTAGATTAGATGTCTCAGTTTTCATCGATTTTGGATTTCACCCATTGTTTGCAGACAGATTAGCAATGAAAACACTTGCACTGTATATTTTTTGGCACCATAGCCGCAATTTTTACAACAAAACCACTGGAATTAGAACAGAATCTTCCTTACCGATCAATAGCTCCACACAAAAAGAAGGTTAACAAAGAAAGGTGAACAGGTGCTGCTGAGAAGCACTGACCCAATTGTATCTCTAAGGCAGCATCAGAATATCAATGCCCCGCAGGCTGGCCAAGCCCTCACCACACCAAACTACATTTAAGTGATCAGGGAACACAGCACTCAATACAGCCTTTAGCTGTAGTGCACTCAACTATTAGAAATGGAACTGAGGTCAAGCTTTGCTAGTGGGTAAGACCTCTTGCTTCATCTGGGATCTAACTTCCTTGCTTACCTGGTTTATTGCTTACTTTGAACGGTTTAATTTTACACATTAAAGTACATTAATGTGTTTATGTACTTGATTTTGTTGATTTCATCAATTTAGTAATGATGATGTTCTTATTGTTAACTTGACTCTGACATAACATGACTCTGCAGACCAAGTTTGCATTTCGATGATCGTACCTCATCATAATCTCAAACTTAATGAACAAATACCAAAAAATAATAGTTAATATGCCTTCACCTTTTTATTACAGTGTTCTTGTTTTGGCATGGGAGCTAAAGATTAGTCATTGCCAAGTTAAAAGATACTAACACACATTGTTCAGTGGTTAAGTGTTAAGATATTAACCTGACGGTTGTGTGTTTAAATCCTAGATTCACTGGTTATCAATGTGGTTCTTTGAGCAAGGTCCTTAACCCTCACTGCTCCAGGGAGGCTGTATCATGGCCAACATTGTCTCTTTGGATAAAAATGTTTGCTAAATGACCTCATGTAATGTATAACATCATCATAATGGGCCACTATTTAAAAGCCCATCAAACACATGTTCTAATCTTTAGCCAATACTATTAGTTTAAAAACTCTGCATGGCATAAATGGAGCTTGTTGTTTGTCCTGATGTCTTGAATAGGCCAAAATAAGTCATTCAGTTCCCTGTGCAAACATCCCCAGTCAAGACCGAGTTGCAGCAGTGGGTTTTAACTCGAGACTGTTTAATAGCTGGTTTTGTTTTGTAGATTAAAGGTTTAGGTTGGAGTCATTTCCATTGAGGTGCAGAGACAAGGCTGCTATGTATACACCTGGGATGTTCATGTTAATTTGTTCTAGGATATTTTTGTCTCTGGAAATTAACATTATTGTTTCGATTGTTTGAACAGTGTGTAATTAAAGTCTCTTGCCAACTGATGTTCCCCTTGAATGTGCATTCAGCTGATCATTAATAGTGCTAAACAGGGATCGCAGAATATTAGCCTGTGATGAGGTTTGGAGTTCTCTCAACACAGATAAGTTTCAGTTCAAAGCGAAATAATTAACTTATACAGAAGTATTTCCAGAGTAACACAATTTTTATAATTTCTTAAAAAAGACGACAGCACAGCCACCCTGAGATATCTTAGGAAGAAATCTTTTAAAATACAAGGGGCAGAGCAAACACATTATTAACTTAAAATAAAAGTAACAGAGGCAGGTTACTGTCTATGAAGCTAAAAGACAGTGACAAATTACTGCATAATTTACAGTATAGGTAGAATCTATATTTAGCAACATTTCACTCTTCAGAAAAATTTTAGGGATCTATAACCTTAAAATCTGGTTTTTATAACCTGATATTAAGCATCAGAACAGTTTAATTGAACCAGCAATTTTTCATACGTTTTCATTTAATAACAGGAGAATCTAGCCTTATATTTCTGCTTTAATCATGTTTCAGAAAAGCAAGTACATCACAGGTAATTCCTAAAAAAAATAAAGTTAAAGCTAAAATACTGGAGAAAAAGAGGAGAATGAGAGTATCATAAATTGAGCAGAGAGAGCGAAGAAGTCAAGAAAGATAAATTGTTAAATTATTTTCTCCCACTTCTCCAGCTGGGTGCCCTAAGCAATGACTCAACCTGAGGACAAATAAAAGCCAGAGAATCAGCAACAGGCTACTCACAACGATGAGCTTTGTACAGGAATCAAAATGGATTCATTTTCTCAATCTATTATCTTGTCACTAAAATATAAAACTTAAACAGATTGAGATTTAAAACATTTAAGTCGCTGTGACCCAAATGGTTTTGCATAACAATACCCATGTTATCATATTCCATATTGTTTCCTTGGAAAAAACTGGACTACACAATATATTTCTTGGTAAAAAAGTTAGATTAAAAAAACAAACAAATTAACATAAAAACTAAAGGATTTATAAATATATGAAAAACTTATGAAAAACTTATGCTGGCAGAAAGTCTTCATACTAATGTCGCTGACATAATACATTTCCATATGTTACAGTATCACAATTCAAGAAAAGCAAAATCATTGCACAGTCATCAATATATTTGATTACATACCAATACTGTCTGTTTATCTGTAATGTGGTCAAAGCCAGAAAAAGGCTGAGTCATCACAGACACATGCTGTCAAATGTCCAACGGTTTTCGATTAGATTTTGATTGGTTTGTGTTGAAGCTTTTTCTTTAAAAATTATAATATATATAGGGAAATATTTTCCAAATGACAATGAACCTCACTCATAAAAAAATGTCTCGAAAAGCAATACCAGTTGTCACAGATGGCTGGCCATAATACCACTGACACCACATTTAGTAGATGTATGCCAATAACATCCTGACTGACAAATGTGTATCAGATTGCATTCTTCACCTGCAGTTTTTCATGTTTTAGGTAAATTAAAAAATATAAGCTGCAGAATGGGCACATGTCTTACTGCTTGTGTTTTGGGAATGTTCAACTCATTTGTTGTTCAAAGTCTTTATATTTAATACTGACTTTGCATTGCTTATTGTGCTTTTGCATAGCATATTTCTTTGCAAATATGAAATTTTGGTGCTATGAATCCTTTCAATAAAGCTTTAGATAAAATCCAAGATAAAGCGTAAATAAATATTCCTACTGTTTCCTTAGACAATGTTTTTTACACTGCTGCAAAAGTTCAACAGTAAATAAAAAGAAAGGAATTATTCTTAATTAAAATGAATAGAGGACTGAACACACTGTCCACAACAAAATGTCCCAGAGATGAGTTTTGTTAGAACTAGTAGAATAAAAACTATTTTGCAAAATGTCAGATTGATCACTGTAATAGCTGTGTCTAAATAATCTCTATTAAAGAAAACATTACCAAAATGTATCTATTCATTCTAGGCAGCCTGGTTTCTAATAATATACAACAAAAAATACTGAGCCACAAAATAACAAGTCACAGAAAAATGGTTCTCTATTCATTCTGCATGACACTGATGAAAAGTAAAACGGTTACAGCTGAAATCAATTACAAGCTTGTGAAAGAAATGGCCAGTGTTTCTATGTTATTATAGTGATAAAGGAGATGTCATCTGTCACTGGCTGTCAGTGTGGAGAATTTAGTTGCCGTTGCCTTTTATTACATATTTCAAAGAATTATTGAAATATACTGTAAAGATTGTTTTTATCCAGACAATTGCATAATGGATTTATTACTGAGCAGTTTGACAGTCATGCAAAACTAAAATAACACCAGTAAGCCAATAATATTTAAAAATCAAAACATGACTGAAAATACAAGATTTTAAATTGGGCTGCTTCAGTGATACTGCCATCTGATGCCACAGAATTTTTAAGCATTTAAAATTCCAATAGATGCAAACCGAGTTTTAGAAATTTTAGACTAATAATGTGTTTTTTTTCCTGTACAATCACACCAATGAGCGACAAAATTTAAAATAATCTTTCTTTTTTATATTTTTTTAAGAATCAAGGAATCAAAATGGATTCATTTTCAAATGTTAGTAAATAATCTCTAGCCTGGAGGTAGAGTTTTGTCACAATGGCCACAGAACAGTACATAAATGGAACACCACCAATAAAAACACCAACAGGTCCTGAGCCATGAATGCACAATATCCTTTATAACAATGTATTTCAGGCAGATTAATAAACAACTGGAACAGCAGATAAAAAAAAATAATGCTCATGACGAAACAAACAGACAAGGCAGCGCAAAATAAGGTTAAGGTAAAGATGTAAAGGTGGGAAAAACAATAGCAATAAAAAGATTAAACTAAACACTTTATTTTATATGAAAGACTTTTAATATCAAGTCACTTTGGAATCAATGTAATCAAAAACCTTATTTTAAAGAACTTATCTATTTTTATTTAATATTTATGAATTATTTTTATTCCAAATAGACTTTCTTATACTATACTACTTATACTATACTCTATACTATACTCAAATGGACTGGAACATAAATTATTTCATACAAAATACCAGTTACATCATTTTTTTTTTTTTTAAATAACTACGGAGACAAACTTTTCTATATGTATTTTAGATTTTTTGACTTTTCTATCTAGCATCCATGCTTAGCAATCTTTCTTTAATATAATGCTGGAATGTGTTGTGGAATAGTCTTTGGCTTTGAATTGGAACTTGAATACGGAACAGATGCATTTTTCTCTACAGCTGCTTTCTAAAATGTTTTATTATAAATGTTTGACAATATGAAATCCTGTGCTCGGCTTTTAATTCGATTCAGTTTATCTCCACGAACCTTTGTCTGACAGACCTTGGTATTTCGTTAGCTCATGTAGTATATCTGCTCAAAAAGCGCAGAACAAAATGTAAAAGCAAACAACAATAAAAGGACAGTGGCATAAAATTATTGGTTTAGTATGAGTTTGATTTAGTATTTATTGATTACATTTGGTCATTTGGCAAACATTTTAATTTGTGTTAAGTGACATATAAATTCCAACTTGATATTTTGGGTCAGAACACAGGGTTGACCAAACATGCAGTGAGGCTTAAGGGACCCCAATGAACCTGAGATTTTAACCTCTAGATTGAACCACACCTCTTTTTTCAGATTTTTTTTTATATTTACACTATTTTAGCTAACATCATGAGTTGCATGCAGTTTGTGTTTTTAACTTTATTTTGAATTTGATAGCATGTAATATTTAAAATGTAAAACTACATTTAAAAAATTACATTCGTTTCCTAATGGATAGACAATTGTTGCACACAATAAATACAGTAAGTGCATAAAAAATGCTTAATTACACATTTTTCAGATTCATTCATTTATTTCCTGGATAAAGCTTCCCTGGTCTATCAGTCTCTTTCTTTGCCCACACTACAGGTTCTTTTCTATTAGAACTTGGTGGATGTTTTTCTTTATTATACAGCGAGCACTCACAATGTCAGACTTAACTGGGTCCTGTTTTACTTCTATAGAAGAGTCTTCTGAATTGAGTTTGTCTGTGGACTATTGAAAGCTGATTGAAATGTTTCTGGAATAACCTTCTGACCTGGTGTTGCTTTGTAGATTTTCAAACCCTTAATGCCTTTAGAAAAAAAAGTGAATTTCTATGTCACAGACTGTACAGAAGAAAAAATATCAGGAAATTCATATGAATTAAATTTTATGTTAATATATTTATTTCTTTATTTCTGGTAAAACAATGCAAAGCAAAGGAGCAATTAACAATACTTTTGGGAGGTTTTTAATTTTAAAGATTCATTGGATTTAGTATTAAGATTTAGTATGTGCATAATGTCCTGAAAAGTGGCTGAATGCAGAAAATTCAGTCCGCTGCAGCTAATTACACCTGTCAACAGTGTTGAGAGGTTGATTCTGTCACGTGGAAAGGATTTGCTTCAAATACTGCAAATTGTGGTTGTGAACTCTTTCATCCAGTATTCGCCAAAAATATCTATACATTTCATTTTCTACAGTTAGAATTAACTCATATCATGTTTGTTAAGTATTTTTTAGAGAAATTTAATAATGTCTCTGACAGAGCAATGAATACATTAAGTAGATAAGAAGCCAAATAATAAATAACTAAATGTAAATGTAAATCAATCAAAAATTGTTTTTTATTATTTCCAGTGCACAACAGTTAACACAGATCACAGTGGTTATAAATGACAATGCCAGTCATCAGTCACCAAATGTTTTTGTGCGGATGGTTTTCATTAACTTTGTGCATTTGCTGTTTTCAGTCTATCCACCTTACTGTCACATTTGAACTTGGACTCCTCTTTTTTATTTGAATGATTCAGAAACACTGATTCAAGGTGATAACAGACCTGATGGTCTTTTTCATTTTTCATAAAATGGTTCTATCCTCCTCGTATGCAGCTGTCCTTCTCATAAATGAGCTCAAAATAGAGGACAAGAAGTGCAAATATATGTGAGTTATGTTCAGGCTGCTTCCTCTGAACAATTTCTAAACTTAAACTGTTTCTCCTTCTTGCCTGTTAAATTTGAGTCATGTAGCTGCACGAGTCATTAAAGAGCTACTAGTTTGGTGAACGTCTGTAACTTTTTGCAGTGTATTTTTTGTTTTGTTTTTTTTGCAGGAAAGTGGTAGAATAATGAGAACGCGATGCAGTTAAAGCTGTTCTGTGGGCCTTAACGAGATTCACACAAATTTTGTCAGATCAAAGCATGATGTTTTAGTGTTTTAAATTGCCGAATGGTTTTGCCAACACAAATTATGTCATTTAAATATTTCACAGAATAGTAGAAACTAATGTAAACTAACCTTTAAAAAGTCCACAATCACTTGGTAAATCTGCCATTGTAATTGTTTTGATATTATTAGATCTGGGTTAATGTCCCACTCAAATTATTAAGAATAAATTAATATACATTTATTTTTAAAAAGTAAATTAAACATTGTTAGAAGTGGGGGGTGCAGAAAGTGCTGCAGCACCCCCTGGCGGATGAGCCCGCCTTTGTATGATTAATGTCAAGCACTGGGTCACGAAGTGCACTTCAATATTTGAAAGCTATACGTTTATCCTGTGTATTGCAAATCAGTTGGGCTGGACCTTGTTTGCGAAAGTCATGAATAATATTGGTTTTAGATATTACAGCGAGCAAACATTTATGCACAAATAGAAAAAGTAACTCACATATTCTGTGAGTGTAATAGCTAATTAATTTAATGGTTAAATGAACCTTTACACTGTGTAAGACACCTCGGACACCGACGCTTTTATACGGTTAAGGTAAACCAGTATATCTCATCTCATAATCTTTTGCTTAATCCACAGCTAAGGTCACGGTGGGGGGGGGGGGGCTCCTCATGCCCATCCAGGAGAAAACCTTTCGGGCGTTGGGCAGATACACCAAGGACAGGGTGCCAATTCATTGCTGGGCACACACTCACAAAGACACAAACAGGGGCAATTTGGAGCAGCCAATTCACCTTGAATACATGTTTTGGACTGTATTGGACTGTATGTTTCGGAGGAAACCCAAAGAAAATCCACATGAAAACAAAGAGAACATGTAAACTCCACTCAGATCGGGATTCAAACCTGGATCTCCTGCATTGATAGGCGTACGTGCTAACCACTAAGCCACCAGAAATTTATCACTGCCATCTGTTCCCCAACAACCAATCACAAACTGTTTTCCTATTCCTCATCCCCCATATACTTATCAGTGTCACCTGTGTTTAATCTGATTGTATGTATAAATGTTCTTATTGCTTGTCATGAAGTCTTGCCAGATCATGTTGCTGTACCAAGCCTGTCTTTCGTTGCCTGGATTTATCGTGAATGATCTGTGCTTTGCTCTCATGGTTTATCCTTCTTGTTTATTCCATGTTGCCTGGTTGTATTTATCTTTGATCCTGACTCGATCATATTTATTGTTTTGACTTTGTTGTGCCCCTGTTGGTTTTTGTTGCCCTAGTTTATGTATCATGTTTAGTTCATGCATACTTCTGTTAATAAACATTTTTTAATGATAACATCCGCAAACATCTGTTTCAACTCATTTACTGTCACTGCATCTTGTTGAGATGAATTACTTTTAAACTGCATTATAATGAAAATAGTGTAAAAGCTTTAACTTTCGTATTTGATTATTATACTGACATTATAATGAATATTCTGTAACTATTAAGCAGTTTCCGTCTGTATGCTTAGTGAACGAGGCTCTTAATTTCTTTATCTTTGCTCTCAAGCTTCTTCTACCAGCACAGACAACACAAACAAACCACAGTTAATTCATTATCACTCACCTGCTGCTGCCGTGGCTCTGCTACTGTCCTCAACTGTCCAACACAATAAGCTTTATACTGCAAAAATAAAACAAAGCAGAAAGTTAACAGTGTCCAGCTAGTTTAATTGAATGAATTATAGAAAGTTGTATGCCGTTTCTAAAAAAAAATTTAAATTTAAGGATTTCAGACTTAATTCACTTTTAAATGCTTTAATGTTTAAAGTTTAGCATGAAAAAGGATTGATAATCTTAAAACAGTCAAATTGGCATATGTATGACTCAGCATGTCCCATGATTCACAGGCTTCATGGGTTTAGAGACTGGATTAGAAATTAATCCCTTATTCTGAATTATCCATCTGATGGAACATGCAAGATGTAAGGCTAAAATTAGGCTGCTCTGCACTCCAATAATAAGGTCATAAAGCAATAAAACCTTAAAAAAAAACATTTTAGGTTAATTGACAGGTTAGTAACATGATTAGATTAAAGCTAAGCATCCCATCAATGCCGTCTTTCAGAATTAAATATCCTTAAAAAACAAGGATATCTTTTACATATAAATTGTCCTGACATTTGGAAAGTCACTGGGTTGAGTTGGAAGAGTGACTTGACACTGCCATCAATATAAGATAAACATTAATGTAGTTCTGACAGCAAATACATGTTGAGATAAGGTTATGCTTGTCAACAAAAATTCCATTAAATAATATAAAAAGTGTATCATAATGAAAGCTATAGATGGTCCAATAAATATTACTGTGTGGGACTATTTTTGGTCAAATGTTTTTGACATTGTTATGAAATTGAAGCTGACTGAACATACCACTTAATATTTCATATAAATCTGATTTTCTAGCTAACAATAGTAATGCAATGTTGAATATTTTTACAGTAAACATCACATATATTGCTAAATATCTTGGTTGTTTCTGGTAAATATTTTATTTTGTGTGTGCGTGTACGCATTTTCCATATCCACATTGTTGTTTTGATTACCATGATATCTGACATACTTGCCTTTCTGGATTCTGTGGAGATTTATACACCTTTTTTAAAAAAAAAAACTTTTATTATACAACCAACAGTAAGCAACCAAATACACACAAATTAATATTCACACAATTTGCAGGGAACACAAGCCCTGGCCAAGAAATGGCTAGTTATATATAAAATTAGTTTGATTTGCATGAAAAAAAACACTAAATAACAAAAACAAATAGATTTTAAATACATTTAAATACATTTTTATGGCTAACCTTCAGTCTCAACAAATGAGTTTGTTTTTTCCTATTAGAACTCCATAGTGTTACCGACTATTCACTCATTGGAAAGAAAATCCAGCATGAACTATTTAAAGTAACATTATTTGTACCTTTACTATCCTGAACCTGGCTTTCCACATTCTGAAATTTTTCTGTTGGTCAGCATCTCTCTGCTTCATTACACGGTCAACAAAGAAATACAAGTGAAACAGGGGCAGCGGAGAAAGAAAGGTGTGAGAGGAATGTGATCCCATAAAACTAAAGTCACTAACCGTAGGTTTAAAAAATTCCAATTGCACTGCGTCAGTAAGTTGTCCTGCAAAACCCAATAGCATTGTAATTAATAGTGATGCATAGTATTTAAGTAAGAATAAGAGAGTTTCTTATTAACCATGACAGTGCAAATATCCCACAGTAATAAGCACAAACACTGTAGCACAAATTGCTTTGCAGTAGCTTTGACATTCACACCCAACATAGGGCAATAAAAAGCCCACAGTGTGATTCACCAAGAGATTATAATTTAATAACAGTTTATGTTTACAGTACTTTAGTTTGTACTTTCTGAAGGACAGAGGACTTAAGATAACCGTAATGTGGAATAACTCATGAAATTAAATGCACAATAGAAAACACAAGTTTGGAACTTTCTATAAAAAATGGATTTGTTTGAAATGAATTTACAAAAACATACTGTGATACTGTAGTGACTGATTATGTTGTACTTTGTTGTACTTTGCATGGTATTAGAAGAATTTTGTTTTTAACTCAACTTAACCTAACTCGACTTAATTTATAAAGAACTTTAAAAACAGCGGAAACAAAAGTGCTGTACACAATTAACTATAAAAACTTAAAACCCTAGAAACAATAAGAAAACATTATAAAATTTAATGAAACATATAAAACAAAACAATTAAGGCTGCAAAACCAAATAAAATAAAACGTGTGTAAAGTACCCAAATTTTTGCGTAAAATTCAGATAATAAAAATAGGTTTTAAGACTAGTTTTAAAAACGGAGGCCTTTTGACTGTCCATTTTTAAAACTAGTCTTAAAACTAATTCAAAAAGTAGCATAGAAAAGTTTGAAAGGTCATTTCATTATTTTAAGAGCCACAATTGAAAAGGCTCGATCCCTTCTGAACTTATACTTGGACCTTGGTGTCTCCAGCTGACCTGAGGCATCGAGCAGGAACATGCAGATGAAGCAGCTCAGAGAGCTAAGGCAGGGTGAGGTTTAAAGTTTTAAAAAACAAATAGAAGAATTTTGGAGCCAGTGCAAGTTGGGTAAAGATAAAACTTTCTGGGTTCTGATTCACAAACTCACAAGCACCATCACTGCCTAGAATCAGTTTTTCCTCTTGTTCTTGTAAGGTAACTCTTCAACTTTTACTCTGTGTACTATGTTCTCATGATGTAAGAAAAGCACAGTGACTTTTGCTCTTGAGTAAAGATTACTGGTCAGAATGTCTTTAGTCATATGTCTTAAGCTTGGTGTCATACTTGACCTCAAGGTTATTACCCATTTTATAACAAAGTGAACTATGACTTTAAAGGTAAATGCTGTATATTCATCTACTTATTATAATAAACAATGCCTTTCATAAAAAAAACACTCTTTGAAATATGTTCTGTCTTTACAGTTATATAATTTATTTAATTTTATTTACAGCTCTGATTAATGTTACCAACTGATTAATCTTACAATGGTTTAGCTGGTTTTAAATAAGTGTTAAGGAAAAAGCATAATCTTGTTTCTTATATCAGATTCTCATAATTCTAGTGGAGGTCTCCTTCGGTATATATCTAAAAAATTAATCCTTAGCTTCAAGAAAAGATTTGAATAATGAATATACCCTGTTCTATCTGGTTTGACTTGCTGGCCCACCTGTCTGAATTCATTTACAGCCAGAGTAGCACATGCTCGCTTGTGCAGTTCATTTATTGTTAAGAATGTTAAGGAAAATGTGCATTTTCCCTATTTTGATGACTATAAATGTATGTATCCAGGTAAGGTCCAAAGCAAATAGCCATTTAAAAGCCTTATTATGATATTATTATTATTAATATTATTATTATTATTATGCTCTAAAGAATTTTTCTGGCACGTATACTGTAACGTAAAACTTATCAAGAAGGTATTCCCTCGAGCTGTGAAGATGTATAAATGATGAGATCAATGACACAGATTTTGTTCAAGAACAAAATGCTCAGGGACAATTTGAATAATTGACATTTATCTTGCATCTTATGTTTCATTTTTTAGTACTATTTATTTACAAATATTTGTAAAACTGTAATTTTTTAATGTTTTGTTAGTCTTATTTGCACTTTTAGGAATTGCACCAACCCTGTGCTTGCTTTGTAAGTCGCTTTGGATAAAAGGTGTCTGCTAAATAAACAAATGGCAAAAAAGACCAAATGTAACAAAAGCATTTTCATATAACTAGAATTACATGATACTGGAACTGAATTGGCAGTATTTAATTATTGTAATTGCTTGCTCAGACAACAGTTCATGAGTAAAATAATTTACATATTCATATCTGCATATAATCCATTGAACAGGTAATTTTAGTTATGTAGTAGGAAAAGAAGGTGAACTTTGACATTCCAAAAAAAGATGCAATATGCAAAGTGTATTTTCATCTACATTATATAAATAATGAATGCTTGTTTTCATCCAATCTCTCACTTTTGGTTCTAATGCAAAATGTACATAAGTGACAAAAGCAAAAGGACAAACCTGGCCAAAATGTTAAATATACTGGCTGTGGATATCATAAAAATCCTATTTTCCTTGTTTTCTCCTTCTATCGCCCCAATTTTGTGATTTCCCAGGTGAGGTAGCAGTTATCTAGATGAGTGACACAAGAAGAATAAAAGAAAAGCGAGCAATACAGACCAAGAAATTGCTGTATCATTGTTATAAGTTGGCCTCTATTTGCACACAGCACGGCTCCAGTTGAGCACTGGGAGAAGAGCTGGGGGAAGTCAGTTTTAAAATTGTATTTGAAATGGCTCGGGGGGCTGCTGCATGCTGTGAGTTAGCTGAAACCTTTTTCAGTCCCTATTGTCCAGGTATTACAGGAACACTTTGCACAGTGTGATGAAGGCATTGAAAAAAAAGAATACACACCGAGAATGGATGCATGCATTGTTAAAAATTTGAACTCCATTTATTTTGCAGAGACCCTCATCATAATTACTACCCGGCAAATTCTAAACGTAACTTTGAAAAAAGTTTTTGCCTGACATTCAATAATTTATGTTGTGGGCACCAGATTGTGGAGAAGTCCCATAACATAAGTGTTTTATTGGTTTATGTATTCAAGTTTAATGTCTCGACATCAATTTCAATGCATGCGGACACAGGGAGGACATGCAGACTCCACTCAAAAAGGACCTTTGTGTGCCTCACCTGAGAATCAAACCCAGGACCTTCTCATGAATCACTTACTGCTGCACTACTGTGCCACCCACATGAGTGAATAAACATGTTATATATGTCATGACCAAACATACAGACCATCCTGTTTTACCCCAATGGACTAACTGATACACAATGCAGCCTGCCAGAGATACCACCAGTGTCAGAGTGTAGCTTTTGATATAAGCTGCATTTCTCAGTTTCATAGAACATAGTGTTTCTGGGGAGTTAATGTTGTGTTTGTGGACATTCACTACAGGGTTAAAAAAAAAACTGATGCTATTTCTTAGTTACTTTTCAGTAAGATAATAATGGCAGGGGTTTAGGCAAAAAAGAGGACTAATGCAAATAGTATGGGTAGTACACCCAATGGGAAAAACTATGACAGCACCATAGGAAACCTAAAATCTTAAATCCAAAAAGTATCTTTTGTTGTCTGCATTGAGTTAATGTTTTTGTCCTAAATATTCTTCACTCTGTGGTGAGATGCATCTCAATGATAGGATGAGATACTGTCTTAAATTCCAATGAGCACTTGTGCATTGATTGTTTAAGATAATGCTTGTACTCTTCTCTGATCTTTTGCTGACAGGTGTGGAGCTTGCATTCTAATTGTCAGTCTTAAGGCTTTTTAATTTTAAGCTGTAGTTACTATTATGTTACATTACATCAGGTCATTTAGCAGATGCCTAAATTTAAAGTGACTTACAGTTATTCTAACTTAATGGCTGGTCTGATTACAGGGTACAGCCATGATACAGCACCCCAGGAGCAATGAGGGTTATGAGCCTTGCCTAAGGGCCCAAACCCGTTACTTTTAACTGTCTTGTGATTTGAACGCCCAAACTTTAGATTGATGGCCCCACCCACCAACCGTGGAGTTACATATTTCATATTGACTCAATGATGTTTACTTAATCAGAAAGCTCAAGAGGTGCTTTAAAAAAGATTAATAAGGGGATGTCATAGTTTTCAATTACTAAATGTTTTTAATGTTGGATTCAAGGACAAAAAAGTTAAGTCTCTATAACGATGTTAAATGTTAATGACTTTTTGATTAGATTCGGGTAATCTGTAAATAATTCAGGTGTCAAGATTGATTCTGATCTTTCCTTTAAGAAGCACAGCAGCAATATTGCTGAAATGGTGTTCTTCCACCTTTGTAAAGTCTCCAGGCTCAGAAATATGCTTTCCTTTCACAACACAGCGAAAAGGATTCATTCTTTATATCCTCAAGGTTAAATTATTGTAATGTACATCTGATATGGCGATCAAATAAATCACAAACTCCCAGCTGGTTTAAAATGCAGAGGCAGAGTAACAGAACATTTGATCATAATAGTTAAGCTTTATCAAACTTGCACTGGCTTCTGGTAAGGTTTTGCATTGAATTCAAAGTTTTACTAATAACATCCAAAGTAATGCAAACGCAGGCACCACAGAATCTGCTCAACTCTCTGAGTGGATTAAGCCAAAAACTGAACTGCAAGTTTCAGGCTTTATATTTTTATAATGAACAAAATGACCACTGTGGTGAGTTATATTGTTCTAGTCAAAAGTGCCATAGTCTCATGCTGCACTGTTTCACTGTTCTGTCAGCTAATTATTATTATATATTTTTTTACTTTCCCAAATTATAACTATATAGTGCAATAAAATTACCAAGAGCATTTCATTCAATGTCATACAGTAACTCTCTGTGGAAATGAAATGCAATGAGAATGAATAAGATTTCCAAAAAGAAAAAGAAAAAACTGTAACTGCTCTGCAGCACAATTCAGTTAATCTAAAAGAGCCATAGATATTTTACTTTACTTTACTTTGGATACCTTCTAGATGTATCTAAAATTAGATCGCTGTGTGCCAAACTGTTTTCATTCATATATTTCTTTACTTCAGAGATAACTTCAAGATGCAGGGAAATTAATTCATATGTTTTTATTACCTCTGGGTTAGATTTTTTTATAGCACTTCTGTCAGGACTTTTTAATAAATTGTTGCAAGAGCTCAAAGCAGTTTTGATTGGAACCAAAAAGAAGGATAATAATACTTTAGTGCCTCAACTTGAACTTAAACAAGCAATACCATGTCATAAGAGTATTTCTTCAAAGCCGACAACTTTACATATTAAAATATATTTTTATATTAAATATTCAGACATAATATTATACATATTAACACACCACCAGTTAATGTCTTGTCTGTCTTGGCCAATATAGATTTAGGATTCATTACTGAAGATCATTCATCATCTTCTTTAATTTTTTTTTAGTGTAGATGTTAATGCTGAGTTTTCATTATTCTTAATAATACATGTGAATCTTATTTAATTTAGCCATTTTTTTGATGAATGCCTTCATTTCAAGGCGCATTGAAAATAAAGTTTTTTTATGTTGAACTTTCCATATGTTTTCTTTTATGACCTTCATCAAATTCCTGGAACAGCTGACTGAGAGCAATCAGCATCATTTGCCACACCCTGTGTACACTTTCCTTTTTGAAACAATATTATTATCATTTCCTTGGTTTTAATTGCCAAATCTCTTGTCGGGGCCATGTTTTTGTCTCTGTTAATCACATTCGACAGCTTTTAAAAGAGCTGCAAGTGTTCCCTTTTATCTGCCGACTTTGTATTTAAGACTTATTTCTTTATTTGTTTTAGGAATACAATTCCAAATATTTTCTAGGTCATCTTGAAAGTGCCATTAATTACAACATTTTTGTTGACTTTTGGACGTATATTTTAATGAAGTCCGAATGTTCAGTTATTAAACAATAACATCTGTGTCACATCTGTGACTAAACATCATTATTTTCCTAATTTTTGGCAGAAATTGTATAAGTACGTTGATCTGATGATAATGAACAGGAGTTTGGCAGACCTCAGGTGAACCTGATAAATCCTCCACTGGATGCAAGCAACATGTGGCCTTCCAGTGCACTCTGAGAGATGGAGTTTAGAATGAGATCAGTTTAAAGTGTATGGAAGTAGTTGTAGAAGTAGATTTTTTTTTGCTATTTTAATTGTCTATAAATTTATAGCATTGTTGAATATACATAGCACTGTTAAAATGTGTGCTTTAGAACTGTGCCCATAAAAGTGCAGATTACATTTTCAAAAAGGTTTTATGGGGGGCATGACGAGGAAATAGTTATCTACCACTGTTTTGACCTTGTACTTGAACCTTGACTTCAACCTGACAGAAGAGAATGGATGTCGTGCTTTAGCTCTATCATATATAACTTAAAAGTGAAAGTCAAAACACAGCACAGATATGACGGCGCCCTAAAGCATCAGCAATTAACCTTTCCACTATTAACACTGAACAGGATGCAGGTCTACATCAACTTACATTACAGTTTATAAGATCCAATTGTTCATAAATCCCTCTATCTTTGCCCTTATGTTCAGAAAAATTATTTATTTGTAGGATAACTGACTTAATTAGATTTTTAGCCTAGTCTTAAAAACTTAGATGATCTCCAAATCCCAAATGGTAATCATTAGACAGTTTCATAACTTTCTTTATGACAAAAAGCTGGCATCCTGCAGTTTTATTAAATGACAATAAACATCTGCCTTCTGATCAGAACAGATGGGTTGATTCATATGAAGTTTAATGTATATTTAAAAGGACAAACAACATGATACATCCAAAAATACATGTATGCATATACACACACACACATATGTATATATGTATGTATGTAGGTCTTTACTCTTACTTGACCAATTAACAAATACAAAATAACTTATGGTTGAGTGGTTACATTACAAGAACTCAATTAGCCCTACATCTTCATCTTCCACATCTACATCCCCTTGTCACAACAAGAAAATCAAATTGGTCCATCAGACACTATTCAGTTAGTGGCTTAGACAGACATTACAACAAATAGTCTCTGATGAGTATCCACAAGATGCTCTTACAAATGTTCACTCACTCTAATCAGTCATCTATTTAGATGCTTAGTCAATGTGCTGAGAGGAAAATGTTTTTTGAATAATGAAGGGGAAAAGAAGTTGCTGTGACCAGGCAGCTCATTGGCACCTCACTTAAGTTTACTACTGGTGTCATTCACATCAAATGGGAGAAAGGGGGGAACTCACAAACTGATCCTGGCAGCCAACATTAAACTCATAAGGCTTGCCCTGCAGAGTGATAGGAAAGTGCTAAAGAGAAACTCTATAAACAGATTGGACAGCCAGATTTATATTTTATTTTTATTTCTAGTCATTAAGACTAGAAAAATTGCACAGATAACATCAGATTTGAAATCCTTAATACTCTTATATGCTTTAGGAAAAGGCAACCAAATGTGGAAAACGTTTTCATTCGCTGTGGTGGTTAGGAATTCCACTTTCCCCTTAAGCTACAGACCATAAAAAAACACAGGTGACCTTTTATTCACTTTTAAACCAAAAGAACCTAAATAAGCCCAGAATAATAAAGGGCACAGGAAGGAAAGCTATACAAAGATTAATCAGCAAAAAAAAAACAACAATGTGCTAACAATAACATATCCACTCAGTCCCAAATGAATTATTATTTTGTTGACCTGCCATGAAAACGGCAATAACGGTTATTTATTTATAATTCATATTTAGAATTTAATATTTAAAATTTAGGCATTTGCCCTGAAAATAAACATCATTTTGTTGTGAAAACAGTTTATTAATATTAATTACATAAAATTATGTTTTTGCAAATTAATCAAACGTTCCCAGGCATTCAAAACACTGACTAAGGATATGAGGATGACTGTGCAACAGCTGTTTATATACACTGGCTCTGACTTCACATCTAAAAGGTGAAACAAGACAGATGTATCTGAAAGAGTGCTCACAATGTTTAAATCCATTGTTGAATAGCACAATTTTAAATCCTCCTCCAAATAATAGAAAAAAAACCCTCCATTTAATAAGCAATCAAAAGTCAGATGCAAATTTAAAAATAAAACATACATTTCGTTACAGTTAGACTGTAATAGGCATAAAGTGTTGTCTTTTGTGTGGAAATGACATGTATGTTAATTGGAGTGTATTTATATTTTGCTTCCTGATTGACAAGCTGTTTCACACAGGTGTCTTAAAAAATAATTTAAAACAACATCTCAGATTAAACCACTGAAAGCAAAACAGGTAAACAAGCAAAACAAGTGTTACCAAGTAGCAAAAACCCTCAGTCAGGATAAGATTTAAGAGAAAGATGTTAAAATTCACTACTGGCACCTGAGATAGATGCGGTTTGGTCATCTGCCAAAGGTCATCCACGTCTTTCTAAGCCTCCTATCGCTTACAACCAGACTGCCAACTCACACTGACCGGTCATCTCTGATCTCAGGGTGGAGCATATTGGATTACAGCCCAGTGCAATTAACATCAACTACACAGCAAGAGCAGCAAATTATGCCTATTCCATATCTAAATGTTGAGTTTTTTTTAAAGTGTTTCTTAAGGCCCACATTTTTAATAACACAAGAGTTTGGGAAAATTACTTTTAACCAAAACCCTAAAAACTTGGACAATAAACACGGGGCAACCTTTTTGAAACATCACTACAACAAAGCTTTTTAGAAATCAAGCTATTTTAATATCCTAATCAGGTGGATCATTGGCATGTCCACCTCTCAGCGCTGGGGAAGCAGGTTTAAATCCTGATCTGGGTGGAGCTTCCATGTTCTTCTCGAGTCCGCATGGGTTTCCTCCAACAGTCCAAAAACAAGGATTCAAAATAGATTGGTTGCTCCAAATTGACCCTATATAGTGTGTGTGTCTGAGTGAATGAGTGTGCCCAGCTATAAAATGACGCCCTGTCCTGGGTGTACCAGCCCAATGCTGGAATCATTCTCCCCTAATGTGTAATGAAGTGGAGGATAACAAATGAATGAATGAATGGATGAATGAATGGATGAATAAATAATAACCGAAGCAACACAGTGCCCACCTAAGACAGAATGTGTTGATTGCAAATAAGTAGTAACAGCTAAAATCTTGTTAGCCAGAGGCGTTCACTGATCAATTTTGCTCTCTTGTTTGATTAGCAACAAGTAAATCAATTGGCACATTTCCTTCAGTCTCCTTCCACCGAGGTGGAGAATTACATCAGCACTTTTTTTGGCTGTATAGAGTTTCACTATCTACAAAAGCTTATCAGTAGCGTGCATTTGACCAAAGACAGGCTCATTCATTTTCGCAGTTTCAGGCACAGCCTGGGGTGCGAAGATGAGAGTAATTGACTGAGACTGCTGGCTGACGTCCTGGCTGCTGGCTCGACCATAATGAGTCATTTCCCTGTGGCTGAAGTGATTTCTACACCTCCATTTGGCAACAGTAGGACTGAATGATGAGACCTCCCACTGTTAAACTGTTTTATTCAGTTATTTATTTATGTATTTATTTTAAAGTGCAGTCACATCATCCTTTTCTCATACCATGTGCTATTTGACAGAAACATCTTCAGAATTAAAGCCTTATCCTACAAGAGAATCTGATCCACTACTTATCGTGACATATATGTCATGTTCAGTGCAGACATGCTACATGTTTTTTAACATTCATTACCAGAGAAAATAAACAACTGGGACATTTTGCACATTAAGGCACCTGGCAAAAAAAAAGATGTCATTTTGCTCAGTGGTTTCTGGCATCTTATTGGGCTGTAGAGCTCCACTATCCAGATGTTATAACACTATTATGAAGATCATCTTTTGGATCAGTTATCATGGTACAAATTACATAATTCATTTTATTAGTAAAGTTGGGATGCAGAAAAGATCAAAACTATTTTGTATCATACCACATGAGAGAATTGTCAGTCAGTTGAAAGGCAATGTTTTGAAGGACATGCTTGCAAATAATTCAGACATTTTACGGTCTAAAGTTCATAAAAAAAAATGAAAACGATCCAAATAATAAGAGGAAATCCTGGTGTATAAAACATAAACCAAGAAAAGCAGGTATAGGCAGTATATCCACTAATATGACTGCAAGAATGAGCATCTTTAGGTGTTAAATGTTTAAAAGAGAAGGTGATGATACCCGGGAGTAAACATGTCTGTTTAGTCTTTTCTTCATTCTGTATATTCTGTCTTTTTTATTTTTTTCAATCCTGTTCAAGACTGATGTTTGAATGAATCCACCTACCCCGCAAGCTTTGTCCTTCATGTCTCTGGCTATGTCAGGTCAGTTTGGCGAGGGGTCTTGTTTGGGCTTGGGTTCTTATGAATGGGCTGCTCATGTGCCTTAAATTCCTTAAATAGATTTCTTCTACTTCTGAAGAATAATCATATTTTTTTATGTATATTTTATACAATTAATACAATAATACAAGGGGGGGTTAATAATAAATCATACCAAACATAAGTCAAAAAATGAATAAGACAAAATTATAAAGGGATAAAGTGATCTATTTTACCTACACTTCTGACACACAGAGCAATTTGTCCACCACATTTAACCCATTTGTGCAGTAAAACACACATATACACACACAGTAAGTAAAGTGAGCACATGTGCCAGGAGAGGTGAGCAGTCAACACTGTATACAACACTTGGGAAGCAATTAGATGCCTTGCTCACAGGCACTTCAGCCATAGTACTTGGTGGAAACTGGGGACCTTCAGGTTGCAAGGCTGGTTCCTTAACCACAAGCCTATGACTGCCTCACAGAGTAGTCTTTTCAAATTCTATTTTTAAAAATTGTATATAAAAACCAGCTAGATTTTATTCATGTGGTGTTTTAAAAACAAATAGCAGGTGCTGGCAATATAAAAATTTCATGTGCAGTCAGTTTAAACAAAGATACGTTGGCTCAGTCTTTGTTTCTGTGTAATACAATCGGCTATAAACTTCTTTTATGTGCATCGTCATTAAGAGGTTTACAGCCCATGACATTGCAGCTTACCTCCCTGAATGTGGACAAGAGAGAAATATTGATGAAAGATTGCAGTACAGGATTGTTCAAAGGTTGTCTGAAAATCCTCAGTCATTTTCCAAGCAAACTGACAGCTGACCCGCAGACACGAGGTTGCACCATTTGTCATCATCTGAATAAAATAGGATGCTATGGCCCAGGATGATCCCACTGGTGATACAGAGACATAAAAAACTTACATGTACCTGAAAAAGACACAATGAGCATAAGGTAATTTATTGCTCTCAGAAGCAATAGAACGTGCTTTAAATGTCCCTATTAGCATTCTTAACCCAAAGTAAGACCATGACAATAGTCATAATTTCTGTTTATTTTTCTCCACTTAGTTTTTGTCTTAAATTATTAGCAAATAAAATTAAAATGCTTCACAGCACACTGTTTGTTTTAATTCAATTTTTGTAGACATTTAAATGAAGTCCACACATTTTTATTGTCTAGAGTCACATTATTTTTTGTTGTTTTCATCCTTTTTGCATTTTTTTTCCTTTGCATCGTTTGTGCTGTTGGCACAATGGAGACAAAATTGGAGACAAAAAAAGCACATGCCAATTAGCTACATAGGAGAGAAACGCCAGTGGTGAGTATTTCTATACAGAAAAGAGAAATATAAGTTTTTAATTTGGGAACTGCGTCACACCACTTGTTGCACTTGTACTTTTTTTTGGTATATTTACTTTTGACTGCTTTTTTATTAAACTTTTACTTTTAGTTGGCATTAAGTATAATAATCCGGGTGTTTGTTTACAGGTCTACTTTTATTCCATCTGCCCTTTACTGTGGCGTAATGATGACGTTGCCTGTCTGGCATCTTCCAGGACACTTTAATTAGTTTGTCTGGGCTTACTTAGAGGTAAAGAACCTCTGGGAAAGACAAACTATAAATTCTAATGGCTACAGGGACAAGGCATAAAAAAGAGGAAATGATAGAGTCAAACTTATCAGGATGTTGAACTGAAAGCTCTAATTAAGAGTGCACAGGATTGATTGACAATGAACGTGTCAGTGTGTATCTGTGTGTGTCCTGCCCCAGGAGTTACCAGTTGTCCTTTATTTAATAAGCAGCCTTCAGTGACCACTGACCTAAACTACGTCTACTTATGCAAGATGCCATTAGCTGATTTCAGAGACATGTCCTGACATGATGCAGGAATACTGACTTCTATGACATATGACTCGAGGCTGCACTTTTTGGACAATGTCTGTGTGTGGCACTTCTGTCAGATGCACCAACTCAGCTAAATGTTGACAGCTCAACTCCAAACTATGAACTTAGTCACATTCTTGGCTGGGTGATACCTCAATGCCATGCTGTATCACTTGTCCTTAAATGATGCCTTCATCAATTAGTCTTTAGTTTGGAGTGACTATGGAGCACAAGGAAGCAACATGGGAGGCAATTAAAAGCATGTGAAACTGTCACATATCCAAGTTAACATCAGACTGCAAAAAAGGTGACAATAATTGCCCAGCAACAGATAAGAAAAAAAACTAATGAGCATAATCTGGCATTAGGTCAGCTATGTTTTAAAAATTCTAAGCTAAATATTTAATTTAATTCCCATTTAAATCCAATTGGAAATATTTATGGCATGGAATTTAAACTACATATTGGGATTACTATGAGAATTAGATGTTTTATGCAATAAAGCACGTTTTACAATGGAGATTAGTTTGTCCCTCAGCAATTTGACCCTCTTATGATGCCATTTTATCATTTTAACTAAATCTTTTACCTTGGCTTGACACTACCCTGCCCCACTACTTCAGAACAGAATCTACAAACCTTCCAATATTTTAGATAAATAATCTTAGTGATTTTTAAATGCTTGTCCAGAAATTGTGCAGAGTGGGAGGACAAAACAGCAACAAGAAAAAAAAATATTATCCATTATGCTATTCCATTATTCATAACAAGAAATATGATATTTATATCATGCGCTGAAGACCTCATTTAAATCTACATGCACCAATTAATGCTGTACTTAATTATCTGTCTTTGTCAGAGTGCTTATACCTTCCCATCTTACAGGGTCCACGTATTCAATTACAGCCTAATAATAACGGCCTTTTGAGAGAAAAACTTGGACATTTGTATACTTGGCATGCTTTGGTAGTTTGATATAGAGCAATCAAACACAGAGGGGTGTAAAAATTGCCACCATACAGTGCATATAGAAAATCAGCCTTAAAGTCTTTAAATTTGCCTTACAACATAAAAACAATGTTTATCTGATTCTATTGTTGATGGAGACACCTTTAACTTTCCAGATGTTGGCGTTTGCATCTTTTACCAATAAAAGTCTGAATGTTTTAAAGTACAAATAAACAGGTTTTATTTTTTAAAAGCATATTTCATTTTTAAGTGAGTTTTAAGATAGTTAATAAGTTGTACATTAAAATTAAATATAACATTAATAAAAGTTTAAAATAAGTTTTAACAAATGTAATTTGAGGTGAAATTCAAGGTCAGTTATTAGTATTTCTCATAAGTTTACCAAATCATACCTGTCTTTTTCTTTTGCCTTATTTGCTGGGGTTCAGGTTCTTTAAAGTTTATTGTCTGAATGTACTAATGCAGTCATAGCAAAGGTCGTGCAATGTTTATTTACTTAGATCAATGTCAGCGACACTAAATCCTCGATATCAGCACAGCTTGATGGTGCATGCAATCATACAGGCTCCACCGCCTCCCTATTACTCTCGAACATCAGATCAATCTCAAGGTTATTCTCTGAGCCTAGAACTAATGGTGCACTCTACAACACCCCCAGGATGTTTTTGCATTGAAACAACATAGGTTCACCTACACATGCACAGAATTTGTAAATGAAAAGCTCAGCCAGAAAAGGAAAATAGCTTTAAAGTGCTCTGTGCACAACTGAATAATCTCTTTTGAGACAGATCGAGCTTACGAAAGGCTGATTTAGGATCATAATAAAAATAAGCGTGTTCCTTAAATTCAATGTCTACTTATCACCTCTCTCTGTTTTTCTCTCTCTCATATGCACACACAAACACACAATGTGAAATAAAATGCATAGAATCTAACAGCTGTTCTTTCTAACTGATGTGTGGTATGTATTGGCGCTACAACAGTCAACTCACAGGAGACTTTCCATTTGCCTCAAAAGCTGTAAGAGATAAATGAAAAGATAGAAGATTCTGTTGGTGGAGGAAAAGGTATGAGCTGAGATGCTATGATGTTCAACTTTAGCAGGATAAATCTGGACAGAAAAGCCATTGCTCGATGTCTAAAGGGTAATACAAGTAGCAGATTTGGGTAACTATGGTGGTACGAGGCACTTTGAACCAATCTTTTAAGATAGAATCAGCTGAAGTCTGACACATTATTACTGCAGCATATGACTTTTCATTTGTTAAAAGTTAATGTTTAAAACTAATCAGAATGATTCCTGGTTTATTAATCCTTCATTTTGTAGCTAAACAAATGTCTGAGAGGCTACTATGTTTTAAATTCAGAGGCTTAGTAAACTATAGAGAACTGCTAAAGAAAACATTCACTTCTTTTCCACTTTGTCGGCTGATTTGAGAAAGTCTTTGCCGTTATAGACTTTGAAGATTGTTCTCTTTAACTGCTGTCAGTCAGAAAAAAAAGAAAAAAAAAAAACTTTCAAGCTGTAAAAATCAATGCTACAGTTCAATACTAAGCATGGGTTTCAGGGGCTAAAATTACTGATCGATACTGATCTAAAGCATCTAGATTGGCCGATTTGACATTTATATTATGCTTTATGTTGTCTGGGACGATATAGGTCATGCATAATGACTTTAAAATCTCTAAGCTGCCCACCAGCACACTTTCAACATTTTTATAGAACTTGCTAACAGAGTCAGTATGGTTTGCGTGAGGGCTCCTGTTTCAAGTCAGTAACTGTTATCGATTAGGATATAAAGAGCTCTGATACTGCTGTTGTGCTGAATTCCCTCAACTGTAAGGATCATAAGACTTCAGCCATCTAAGATTGTTTTTATTTAATATGTTAAGTTATTTATATGCTAATGCTACTTTTCCCTTAATGTTAATAGCTTTTCCTTAATGTTGGCTTTCCCCAAATCTAAACCATAGATACTTCCACCCTAACATTAACCATAACCTTTCGCTACAAACATAACAGTTTGTTGTGTATGGGTCTGCATAGCTGCAGACTATTCAGGGTATCCATTATCAAAAGCCTAACAACAATTAGGGTGTTGGGCTATCAATCTGAAGGTTGTAGGTTCAAATCTCGAGCTACCGAAGATACCAATGTGAGTCCTTGAGCTAGAGAGCCTTAACGCTGATTGGTTCAGGGATGCTCCATTATGTAATTAGACCCCAATCATCAAGCCTTGAATAAAAGTGTTTGCTTTACAGCAGTAAGTTGAAAAAGTGTTGGTCTAATTGCCTCAAATCTGTCAACAATAGCTGAACAAATCTAAAATGAGGACTGTGGGCAGGAGAAAAGGTGTGAGAACAGATGCTGCAATAACTCCAGCAAGAATAACATGCCACTGCTAAATTAAGGACAAAGCAAACATTGGGGTGGGAGAACATTTAAGATAACAGCAATGCTCCGACAGCATTGTGTAATTGTTTATGAACGCCTTAGTTCATTAGTACTGTATGAGAAATTTTCTTACTTTATTTTCCGGAATCAGCACTTTACAATACCAATTATAGCATGATAAAAAGTATCATTTATCATTGTCAGAGCACTTTTAAAATACTTTAATATGATGCAGGCAGTGGCTGTTTTAATTAAGCTCCTGAGTCCTTGAAGCAACTTTTAGAAATAAAAGTATGCTTTTTCACTAACCATTTGAAGCAAACCTGCAGGATATATCCCAGGGTGGTGGCAGAAGAAAAGTGAAGTAATGTGTGTTAGTTACAAAAAGACAAAGATATTAAGTGTATGTATGTAATAAAATTGTAATACATTGTTTTTTAAATGGTGCACATTTAGTGTGGTGCACAAATGTGTTGTCAAAGTGACACACTGGTTACAGTTGACTCATATTCTGGTGGCCAATGTCCTTTCTGTATGGACTGTGCTTGGTCGCCTTAAGTGCATTTTCCAAGAGCGGCTGGACAGCATCAATCAAAACACCCAATGTACTGATTATGAACTTTTGCTTTCAGTACTACCTGGCATGACTCCCTGTGCTGCAATAACTGCATCTAAAAAAATTGTTCATTAGTCCTGTGCATTTGCTTGTTATAGTTTTTATAGGTGCTTTAGATTCCATCTACTGTCCAAATACATGTAAGTAAGGTGAATTTAACCTGCACCCAAAGTTGCACCCATTTGTGTTTATCCAAGTGTCTGTCCTGGGATTGTCGGGCAACCTCTTGTTTTGCAGTCTTTTGCCTAGTAAATAATTAAATTAGCCCTATTACTTAGATAATTGTGCCTTACACTTTCAGAGAGACAGCATAATGAAAGTAATTTTTAAAAGTCAAACCATACATTTTAAATTTTATTTTATGGTAATGGAATACTGGCTGTCTAGAAGTTTAGCTACAGCTTGAGTTATATTTAAACTAAAATTATTATCTGTTTTCAGATATAGGGAATTGAGTGGAGGCAAACCTTGGAAAGGTCACTAGAGACTCCATTAAGCTGTGTTTTCAATTTTGACTCTTACAGCAAATAAAATAAAGCCAGAGAGTGAAAGGTGCAGGACCATAGAGACTTTCCAACACAGATCAAAAGCATAGGAGTTAATCTAACTTGTGTACATTTTGTTTCTCCTTTGTCTGTTTTATTGTTTATCTTTGTTATTCATTTTTTTTTAAAAGTACTTTTCTTTTTGACTGAGTCATAACTGATCTGGACTGAAGGTGAAGTGTGAAAAAAATTCTTAAATAAATCACATATGTTGCTTTTGGGATGTAGAAAGAAATCCAGGAACAATTTCTAATGCTGGTACAAGAATAATTCCCTACAGAGAGCATAACTATTCTGATTTGGCGAAAACCGAATTGAGGATATAAAATCAAGAGGCTTTCTCAAGAATCCAGGGGGCCAGCTTGGCGGACTGAGGATTTAAACTCTCAACTTTCTGTACAATAGCCTGAAGCTAAAACCACTTTTTTATTTACACATTTTCCATTCTGCAAGCATGTGAATGTCCATAAATTATATATATATATATATATATATATATATATATATATTCCAAATACTGCTCTTCACTTGTTTTCTATCTCAGTTTATTTCTGTTTTCCACAATCATATGTATGCAGGATTCACCATAACGGAGCCTATTAGTTTATGCCTTTACCTTTTTTGGAGCACTGCATTAGACTGAGCTGATGACTAATGCTTGAGGAGTCATTTCAGATAACACTTTTATTCTTTCCCCCTCGCTCCCACGTGCCCTTTTTACCTGGCAGATTTGGGTAATGGTACAGCTGGATTTTTGTAACCCAGAGCAGTAATTCATCACAACTCATTTGCTGAACATACTTTTAAAAAATAACACAAAGGTAGCGGAGCTCTGTGTTTGGTCATTAAATGAAAAAAGACCAAAGTCAGAGACAGTTCATGGCAGTACTGTCATCACTTTTTAATCAGTTTTACCCCGTTGTACAGCTTGTAGGACTATTACCCATTTTTACACTGCCTTTAACTGCGTTCCCCCAGCTGCTGATTGATGCTACTGAACTAAAAGTATGATCACTTAACACCCATTACTGCTTTATTAAAAATTCCTGACATTAGACAGAAGTGGCCAAAAAGAAGTATTTAATTTTTAAGTTAGAATTTGTAATAATTTCTTTTTTGAACCCTTGAAAATTACACAAAAATATTAGATGGATTTTTAAAAGACATTATCTTATAACGTCGCTGGGCAGACACTCAGGACAGTGCGCCAATCGCCAATCTATTGCTGGGCATCAAATTTAAACATTTTCAGTAATTTTTTATCCTGCATATCGCCTGTTGCTTCAGATCCAGATCATATCTTTTCTATTAGATTATGGCTATAGCATTAATTTGGCTATTCACAAGCATTAATCATATTTTTTTCCAACCGTTCTTTGGTTGAAAGGCTTGTGTTCCTTTTCCTTTGGAATTTGATGGTCTAATTTACACACTAAAAAGAAACAACAAGGCAAAAGCCCAGCAGCTGTGTCGATCATGTTGAGTTGTGTTTGTAAAGCTGCTTTTTGACATTTGACATGCACTGACAGCGACAGTGCATTTGATACAATGAACTACAAAAATACAGTTTATATACATTTAACTGTCATTCAGTTTAAAAAGTCTTCAGAGTCATCTGCTTTTTGAGCAGTGTACTAAGACACATACTAAGACACATACTTACCTTTTAATCAAGAAAAGTGTATTTTGTGCACATGGTTTAATTTGTAATTAAACCTTGAAGAAGATTAGTGAAAAAAAGAATCAAATAACAAATTAAAATACAAATACACAACAGATCAAAAGAAAGACAACTGCCACCTCCATTTGTCCACCACCTCCAGGCATCATTCTACCAACAATAATTTGAAAGCAGCTCATTTTTTGCAATTTCCTGACCAGAGCAAGTCATAAGTGCCTTCATCTGCAGTTAACAACTAGCTGTACAATGCAGACAGTGGCATTTTTCAGTGTTTTATTCAAAATCTATGCAACAGCTTTAGCATAGACCCAGTGTGCGCTTGCTCACAACATGCGGCCCTGGGGATAAGAGAATGTGCTTTATATGGAAATTAAAAAACAGAAGGAGTTGCAGAAGCATTAAGCTGGTTGCTGAAAAATGGAGCTGCAATGGTAAAATGGTGTCAAAATGTAATCCTACAATAAGAAGAATAAAGCTGTAGGAGCCAAGAAAGTGTCGATTCAGAAAGAAATGACTACCTTGCTAACGCTGCATGAAGTATCAGAACAGACAGTGGTCAACACACTTAGGAAATTGGCATATTTGCACAGACATACGCCTAAGATTTAAGCTAAAAAAGCATTTCTCTTCTCCAAGATGCCTGCCAGACATTCTACACATGAATGTAACAAGGGGGCACACTATCTTCACCCATTACTCGTTATGCCTTACCTTAAACACCTGTTAATACTGTACAGCCCCGTTTCTAATGTACAATCATTTCAATTAATACAGAGTCATCTGCCCACCTGTTTCTTTTGCAAAAAGCATGTGTTGAGTCGAGCTGATTAGTTTATTTTGAGATTCGTTGTTGTTATTCTGTATAAATGCCAGTGCAGTTTCAGAATCCACAAAGTATGGATATTAGCATATATTGATATAGGACCTAAAAGTACTTAAAATCTGACAATAATTATGATTTTCTATGCATTTTTAAAAGGCAGTAAAACACTTTTGATATGTCACCAGTCTGTCGCAAAGAGGACAGACACGCCAATACATTCATGCCTGAGGGCGATTCAGTATTTGCAGTTCACCAGACTAATTTGCCTTTGGACTGTGGGATGAAACCAGGACTCCCAGAGGAAAGCCACCCAGACATAAAAGAAATATGCAAATTCCACACAGAAAGGATTTCGGACTTCCACCTACTGAACTAAACCCAGGACATATTGTCTGTGTGCTATGACAGCACTACCCACAGTACCAGTTCACAATTACTCAATTGCCTGCCTAAAAAGAAGTCGCCATCTGTTTTCTTACACTGCAGTTTGTCTTGGTTTAAGTCCAAGACTTTGCACAGTGGTCCAAATCTCCATCATAAATCCAAGATCTTGAAGACAAATAATGCAACTCTGGACAGAAATAAATGTTCTGACATTGCAGAAGTCTGTGGAAATGATGCCACAGCAAATTGGTGATAAATATTATTTGTATTGTTTTTTTTTTTTGCCTTGACAGTGTATTTTATATTAAAGCAACAAATAATAAATAATGTTTTATAATGTCTGATGAAGGATAAAGTTCAATGAATGGATTAAGGCATTGCGCCTAACATCAAATCCTGCACTTCACAAACTTATTTTTAACTAGTAAAAGCCTTAAATACTGGTTTGTGTAGAAGGTCTAAAGTATTAAGTCACTTGAAGCCCATTTACAGCTTTTTTTACAGTATTTTGTGGACAACAATTTCTGCAACCAAGAAACGGAAGAGTTCCACTGAAACTGTAAACTCATGGCCAGAAGCTAATTGTGGAACAGACCACGAACTTTTAATGTACAGCAAACTTTTAATGTACAGCAAAAACAATCAAGCCATGAGACATTTGACATATGACCTGAAAAACATATCGCTTGTTTTTTAAGAAAACCACCAGAACAGATTTTCTGGACACCAGGAAAAAAATATGGAAACTGAAAGAGGTAATCAAAAGAAATCTGAAAAAAACTGGTAAGAAAAAGACAAAAAAAGAAAACAGAATGATGGATGATACAGTGAAGATTGGGAAAAGTAACGTGAGGCCAAAAAAATTTGGTCCTGAAAAAGAATGTATCTTTTGTAGCACACTTGAAATAATCCGAGACTAAAATAAAAATTCAGTTCAAATGCTAACCATTTGTTCCAACAAATACAAAAAATACCCAGTGACTTACAAAATGAAGTCAGAAGTCAGTTTTTTATCTAAATATTAAAGAAAGGGCACATAATCCTGTGGTCAACCTGTATGCTAAACAAATCATAAGAGGATATAGGACTAGAGGAATATGAGCCTGGTTAATGGTGGCAGAAACATTAATTACCTTTAATAAACAGAAACACAAACCTCACTGCACAAATTCAGGAAGACATTGAGGTACTGATAAGGGTTTAAAACAAAGAGTAAAGATGGGCTAAGGAGGACAGAAGTTAAGCAACTAGCCCTATTGCCTCACAGAAAGAAGGTCCTGAGTTTAATTTTATGGAACCTTGGACAATATTTGTGTAGATATTGGGTTTACTATATAAGGCCACTTACCCAACCGGCAGCCCAGCAAATATACAAAGAGATGGCTGAAAAAAATAAGAATTCGCATTGCCAGGGCCCTGTCACGATCTAGATTTAACCCAGTTGAGATACCGGTTGGAGCTGTGCGTTAACAATGACGACAAACCTTAATGAACTGAAGCAAGACTTTCCATTTTTGCATGTTTTAAAATAAATAATAACACTTTTTTTCATTTGTTGATTTTCTGGGGTTGTATTTACCTGATTCGAAACATAAGGACTATTATTTCATGCCCTACTCTGTAAATCCACAGCCACCACAGGCTGTTATCTTCACTGTGTGTAAATGCATGTACTTTTTGTATTTTGTTAAGCTACTTAATTCGCCTGTCACCACTTTGAAATCTAAACGCATGTATGATAAGAGTGATGGATTGGTGTTCTGTAAATTATGTATTACCACATTGTGCTCAATACTCTTAGAAAACCTCTAACCCTGACAAGAACTGAGAGGCTGTGGATGATGAATAGAAAAGGGACAATAGAATGACATTAAATAGTTGTTAAACATTAAGATAAAAAAAACACAACATTAAAGGGATGATTACCTTGGCTGTAAATTAAGTGTTGTCAAAAGCACCACATTAAATAGCATGTTGCTATCAGATTCTAAATGCAACAATGTACAGACCAATGCAAGCTTAATCCTCCTCTCAGGCACATCTGTTCACTCTCCTTATTTCACACACAATTACATACACACACACACACACACCTTTGTATCCGTAGTCTTTCAGAAAAAGGGAACATGTGGAACAATTTCTCATCTTCGTGCTGTAATCAAGGTCACCTCACAGATGATCTCCTTAGAAAACTAAGAGACCATAAAAAAAAGATGAATGCATGAAGTCAGTAACTGTAATAAGTGTACAGTGCATCATTCAATTAAGCTTATAAAGGCATCAACTAAGAGATTCTTTACTTATTTTAAGTACAAATCACCAAGGACCAAAAACCGAGGTACATTACATAAGGTAATCACCAAAACCAAGGTACATTAAGTTACAAATTATCCAACATGGAATAAAAGCACTTTTCTAGTGTTTGCATATTACCTTGAAAAAGTGATTTATTTCTCCTCTTCACATCTGACACTGTGCATTATAGAGATCGAAGCAAATGCTCAATGACGATGCCTTTTCTGCTACAGTCATCAAACTATTTGTCATTTGACGTTCCCCTGTGCATTTACATTTTATCACACAAAAACAGAGTATTAAAGTGACCAACCCCACATTAATCATGCTCACATCAAATAATTAATTCACACTTATTGTAGGAAAGGGTTAAAATTGGTCAATTTGGTGAAATAAAATATATTCTCACTTTTTATTGCAGGCATACATCATTTAATAAACTGACCACTATTGATACTAATTAATTTAAAACCTGTGTCATATGAGTATGATCACACAAGCAAAAAAATGTGTTGTGCTAAGCTTTTTAAGCATAGCTTCATTTTCATCCACCAACAAAGGGGGGGGGGGGCAAAGAAGCATGAAGCCATATTTGATTTAAACACCAATGCAGTTAATATAAAAATAGGAGAGTGTACAAATAGGAGATAATTACTAAGTTCAGATAATCAGAGTCATGGCAGAAACATATAGCCCCTACCCCAAGCATAATTTATATAATGCTTGGTTTGCTTATTTAATATTTAAGTCTTAATATTATAAGGCAAATAAGTACCTTTACCTATTTGTGATATACTTATATGTCAGAAAATCAAAAGGTATGAATAAACATATCCATGAAACTGTGTGGTCAACTGGGGCAAAAGGAATATATAGCTGGGTGTCATTAATATTATAAAAGCAAGTGGGGCTGAATGATTGAGCCCAATGTAATCATGTATAATGAAAAGAGAAAGAGACCAAGCCCTGAGGCACTTTAGTGTTTGCTTGATGGGATTTGGAGACGTCACCTCTCCGTGATACCTTGAAATACCTTTCTGCGAGTTAGGATCAGAACCATTTAAGTGACATTTAAGTGATCCCTAATTTAAATAGAATAAACAACACCTGAAATTGTGTGTATATATATATATATATATATATATATATATATATATATATATATATATATATATGTAAAATAAGGTCATGTGTGAGGTGGGCGTGGCATATCATACCTGATCTTGCAGTATTTTTGTGTTCTCTTGAATTCATGTGTTTATTTATTGATCAGAGTTTGCGGATGTTCAAGACTCAGACCTGTATGATGACAACTACAAAAAAAAACTCATAAAACAATGTTAAAAGTTTTCAGAAGCTGTTTGAATTTAGCATGTTTAATAGACGTTACTCTAAAGGTCAAATTCAGCAAAGGCATTTTCTATATGTACAGTTTTGTAGCCTTTGATGTAACAATTACCAAACTGTTTCTCCACACAAACGCTTGTCCATTCACACATTGACACCTTTATTTAAATAGCCAATCTGAGGGAGGTTTTGCAAAACAAACAAATCATGGAAATACTTCGACGAAGGGGTGATTGTTGGCGCCACACACACTGGCTTGAGATTTCTATAACAGCTGTTTATGTTGATAGGTACATTGAAAAAGAAAACATCAGGTGGGCAACAGTTCTGTAAAAGAAAACAGCTTGATGAGAAATGTCAGCTGAAAATGGATAGACTGGTTGTAGCTGACAGCAAGACTGAAGGAACTCATAACCACGCTGCAGAGTTATGGTAAGAAGAGGTAGATTAGCAACAACAGCCAAAGACAATATCACGTTGCCCAATCGAACACATGGACAGGTGTTTTGTTTAAAATTGAAAACTGTTACTATGTAATCACACTTCCACTTCACTGCACGAAGGTCCTTTGTTCAATTTACCTGAAGTCATGTCTGTGTGGTGTTTACATGTCCTCCTAGTGGTTTCCTCCCACAGTTTGAAATCATGCCAGCGAGGTGAATCTACTATTTAGTAAGTTTGTACGAGTAGACAGCATCAAAAGTACACTTCTGTGCCGTTCAAGATACTATAGTGCCACTATGATACATTTATGATGAATGACTATAGATATTACTATAGCTTTAGGAACCGCCCCCGAAGACAACACAGAATAAAATTAAGGTATGAAAAAAACCAAACATATATTACATAAAAATACAAATATTAATCCATTAAACTATTATAATTGCACGTGGGCCTACATCATATTTATATCACACCAGTATTATGTGAAAAATGCATTTCTTTGAATATTAAGGAAAGAAATATACATTTTATGCAAAAGAACACAAACAATTCAGAATGACTTGATTAGCTGTAGATTTAGCATGGAAAAAAAACAGGACCTACTTGTAGCCTGTCATGCTTTTTGTCCTATCATCTCTACATCATAATGAAACATTGTCATCAGAAAGTTACAGCTGTAAAAAAATTATTTGAAAGTTGAAAGCTGGAAGTTATATTTAAGTTTTGTGGAGTGCTTACGACAAATGTCCTTAAACTTCCTTTGTCGGGTTCAGGGAAATGGAAAACGTGTCAGAAGCACTGTTTATAGTAATCACTCATATGCCACTGACCGTGGATATAGAGTGACATAAATATTTCTTTAATCAAGATATTTTAGCGTAGAAATATGCCCACAAGTGTGAACGGGGGTTGATGTGTTTACACATAAAAACACATGAAGGGGTCACTAAACAACAAATAAAGAACAAAAAAAAGGTACCACCAAATTAAAACAACGCAGACCACTTGAATTCTGAGCTAAAATTCTGAACTAAAAGACTGAGCAAAAGAATAAAATAAACACAATCAACATTCTCTATCGAATTTTTAAAAAAAAGTGTATTTTATATATATATATATATATATATATATATATATATATATATATATATATAAATAAAATACAGGTGTATCAACACTGGTGGCCGTAATAAAATGGATCGGTATGTAATTGCCTCCCAGTAGTAACTCACAATCAAAGTTTGGAGATTTCTAATTATACACATCAGGATAAAAACCAATAAAAAGTGCCCACTGTTGCTGATTAAAGTCTGAACATCTGCAAAATCAGAAAAGGCTGCAGGATGGACTGCTTACACTTTTGAAAATGCCTCAATAATACTAATACTGAGGCCCAAAATTTTATTTAAAAAAAACAATGCAATATTTGTTTAAATTTTTTTGTGATTGTAATGTTTAGTCCAGAAGAATGTTTGCAAAAAGATTGCCCTCTTTTGGACGGTCCTTAAAAATACAGGCGCACATTAAAATCAAACCAATCCACTATAAAGATATATTACTGTTTTTTAATTAAACGCTTTCCGTAAAACATAACATTAATACATAATAGAGCTTTGCAAAAGCCACAACACACAAGTTTGTATATGTTGCATAACCAAGATCAATATGTACAGAAATACATTTTTCTACATCTTAATAACATGGTTCAATAATTTTTAAAGCAAGTTCAACTAAAACAAGTCATCAGGAAAATGTTGTAGAACTATTTTCTGAAACATCAACATGTCACTCCTGGAAACTGCATTTTTTTTTTTTTTTAAATTCAAACTGTTTTCAAACCAGCTTTGGTAAAATACTATTTAGAGCCTAAAACATGCTAATTTTACTGCCACATAACAGAACACTTAATATTAAAACAGGCGGGATATACAACATTAAATACAAATATTTACATGGTTTATTGATTACAAATTATTCTGCCTTATCGCACTTCAAAAACATCTCCAGCTTCTCCAGGCTCACAGTAGGTATCAGAGCGACTTCAAAGAAAACCCTGTTAGGAAAAAAATGAGAATTTAGAAATGAGAAGGAAAGAAAGTCTGACAGGCCAACTGTCATCTGGGGTGATCAAATATGAATGAACTGCTGTGCTAGTCAAACAGCTCAAAAATTCCAAACATCTGCAAAAGAATATTAATAATGAATGAATCTACAGAGGTACCACTAATTAAACATGCCAGTATGCAGGACCATTCAATCATTTTATTTGTTGCATATAAAAATAATCATAATTAATCAATTACTTTTTGACATGCACATTACATCCTATAGATTTAGGCCAAGTACATTGGAGTTACAATTTTCAACTGTAGCACTAATAATGTGCAGGTGTTCCAGTCACTAGAAATGGCGCAATAAAAAAATATATTTTTTTTTTAATCACGGGCATCACAGTGGCTATAGGGTTTGCACGTTTGCTGAGAATCCAGGTTTGAATCAGGGTGAAGTTTTAATGTTCTCCCCATGTCCATGTGGGATTTCTCCGAATTCTCTCACAGGCCAAAAACATGGATTTAGGGTAAATTGGCTGCTCTACATTTCCTCTATCTAAATGACCCCTATGCAGTGCGAGTGTGCCCAGCAAAAAATTGGTGCCATGTCTTGGGTGTATCTGCCCAGCACCCAAAAAAACATTCACCACTGGAGGGGCATGAGGAATCCCACACGACCCTAGTTGAGGATTAAGCAAAAGACAATGAGATAAGGAGAGAGTGGGTAAGAAAAAAAATTATAATAACATAAAATTATATGGATGATAAAAAAAATTATAATAATAACCCACACACTGTGCACAGTAGCTGTTCACCTTGTTAAGAGGCCATCTTGGTAAACATAATCAATAACTTAGCCACATGTATGTTTTAAGTGAATGCATTGTGATTAATCATTTATAACAGCTTTAATAACACGGTCAGTTCACTTCAAAAATACAGAGCAGAAAACTTTGGCAGTTAAGCTCTCTGATGAATTCAGTTCTTATTAAAAAGTTCAGTGAAAATGAAAAACACTTATTTAAAAGAGTAAAAGTTATTTAAACATTCAAAGAGAAATTTAAAGCTCTTTTATCTTTGATGTCTGCTTCAAAAAGAAGCTGTAGTAGTCGCCTACATTTATATAATTACGTTTAATTTTCAGAGTAAAAGTTTAATTTCAGGTACCAATTAGACTTAACCAAGTAATGATTTAAAAAGAAACTTTTCTGCTATTTCAGAATACTTATTTCTCAAATGTCATGCCCAGGCCTTCGAGTGCTCTTAAGGCAATGAAAATTAATTAATTCCCAACAGTACCTACAGAAAGTCATTTTAAATGTTTATTTGTTTCCTACAGCACAAAATCCAGCAAACTCACTTTGTTGCCTTTTCAGTCACACACACACACCTGTCTTACATCTTTTGAAAAGAACAAATTAGACTAACATGTTTGGAATGTGAATGTGACTTAATTACCCACATTAGTGTGTTCAGATCTTTCACAGCAATTTAGTGATGAACATGGATTTTTCAGCATGATGAAGCACCATGTCAAGGCAAAGTGACTCAGAACAAGACATTGAAATTGAGTCTATAATCACAAAAGTTCCCAGATGCCAAACTTATGGACAACCCATAGTAAATACATGAAAAGTCTATTTTTAAGACAAAAGGAAAAAAAACACTATGTCACTATATGACTTAAGTCTTAACTTTTGGTCATGAATATACATATACAATACTCTACTGCAAGCCAACTCCATAAAGCACTCGGGTATCAGTAAGAAATGTGTCAATTAAAGAGTTATTTGAATCACATTAGTTTTACATGGAGAGTCAGACTTTATTTCACTCTTCACTGGTTCAACTCTGTTAGTTTAATTTATTTTTTCATTCAGAACCGGAAAAATAATCTTAACCCAGGACAGAAAGAGAGAGAGAGACTCTCTGAAAAAATACTGAAACATGTCTCCCATTACTACCTAGGTCCTGATTTTGGCAAGGCCATTTAATAACTACCATATAATTCACAAATATCAGGTTAAGAGCTCTTTATTTCATGAAAAAAATAACTGAGCATTAATAAATAATTTAACATTTTAAGACACATAATTTGACTATTATAATTAACTATTCACTTTCAAAACAAAAAGTAATTGAAAGCCAGGGCTCGGAAAAAACTGGTGATTAGAAATTAATAACTCAATTTACAACCTACCATTTTTATGACCTTTGTAAAATGTGTGTAGGCTGGCAAGTTCTACATGTTTCAGTGCTCTACAACTGAAGAGCTCATTTCCTTCCTATCCCAACCACAACTTTTTATAAAACATTTATACTCATAATTTATTCCTAAATTCATCAAAGACCTTTAAATAGCTGAGCAGATGCAGTAAAATGTGGTTAAAACAAACCACAATACAAAGCAACCTCGCCAGGGCCAAGGTTGGAGACGGAGGTGTAAGAATATTTGTTTGGTGAGCCTACAAGAAGCAAGATGATGAAACCAGTGTGCCATACTCATGGCTTGGTGAGCTTACTTGTGAGAGTATTTGCTATGGATGGTGACAAGCTTGCTGTCTGCAGGGCTGTTCAACATGTGTTGGAGGTTTCGAGCCACAGGTGCCAGATCCTCTACACTGTAGCCAGAGTGGAACTGCAGGCATGGAGTCTGAGAATAAAAGCATACATGTCAAAACAGTCGGCTGACCATGCCCAGGAATATAGGACAATGTAAATGATAAGAATCCTGGATCTATTTTTGCATAAAGGTCCACTACAGCATTTAAATTGTTTTGAGGTCTTGACTTTGACTACGCTGTACAACATTATTGTTCAGCCATTTTCATGTATATCTAACAGGGTGCTTTAAATCATTGTCAGAAAATCTGGAATTTTCACATTGCTGTTACATTTAATCATGATCAGGGATCAGATACATTTCTCTTTTCACTGGTTTTGCTTCTATATGTGTATATGTGCCTAATAATTAAAAAATGACAGGTTCTGTAAAATTCCCTGAAAGAGTGCTGCATCTCTCTGACACTGCTGTGCTGAAAATAGTCCTAAACAATGTCAGGTCAGTGGCAGTACTGCAGAGTCTTTCTTTATGTACTTGGCAGATATGCTGACAAATGTACTGCACTCAGAAATTGGTGTGTGTACAGTATTAAACCTGCCAACAAACACAACTGAGTGCAAATAAACGGTCTAAAAAGGAGAAAAAAAAAAACTAAATAAATCAGCAGACCGATGTTGAGAATTTTTAAAACACACTCACCCATCCTCCTAGGTCCTTGGTTACTAAGGCAATAAGCAGACAGGCAGAGGCTAGAAGAGATGCTCGTACTGGAACAAATTGCATCTCCAGCAGGCTTAGTTCACAAATGAAGCGAGCCAGAGTCAACGTGTCCATTCCAGCATTCACACACTGCACACAGAACACACATCACATGCATAATAGTGATGGAATTATCCTGGATGATAATCAAGTTTACCAAGATAAATGTAATGCAGT
Source organism: Corydoras maculifer (assembly GCA_019802435.1). Lineage (NCBI taxonomy): Eukaryota > Metazoa > Chordata > Actinopteri > Siluriformes > Callichthyidae > Corydoras > Corydoras maculifer. The sequence goes on along the minus strand of JAFMOD010000064.1, from coordinate 2,542,908 downwards.
ATAAAGAACATGAAAGTGATGAAGATAGTAAATGTTTTTTTTTATTATTAAATGAAAATAAATGTGAAAAAAAGACAACAGCTCGCAACACAAACTTTTGGACACAAGCTAAAAAAGAATCCGTAGTAACTGTTAAGACAAACCTGCAATGACATCAACAAAAAACTGCATAAAAAAATATATTTTTTAAATCAGCTGTGTGTGACCAACATTGTGAGTGCAGTGCAGTCCTGAACAGCCTTCAAAGCACCATTACTTAACCCAGCTGCTCATCTCAATCTATTTCGAACAGAGCCAGAGTCAAGCTTACAACAGAACAGCAGTAGAAGTCGATCTTTATTAAAATATTATAATCAGGAATGCACATAAGTGGTGTGTATGCATGCTCAAAATTAACGATACACATGAATTACAATGTGAGGTGCATTTGCGCACTAGATTGTTTGGCATTTTTGGGTTACAGTAACATACAGATGAGTTCCAGTATTCATCAACTAGATTTTTTAATAAATTTCCATCAATATATTTGAACGTTCAAGGAACATGCTGAATTAAGTCATTACCTAAGAAACACCAGACTGAAAATAAATATTTTTTAAAAAATGTATCCATGGATAAATAACTGCAACTAACACCAAGCAACGTTTCATAGTTCAGACCCACAGACTGAAAAAAAAATGTTAAGATCATGCACACTGGGGAATTTAGAGATACTGAACTTTCCCCCTTGTCACAAATGTGCATTAAAGTAGGCTAGCAAATCATCTGTGACCTTTGCCTAATAACCCCTGGCATAGTCTGCAGCACCCGCCAACAACCCTAACTAGGACCAGTGGGCAAATTAATTTAATTTACAAAATCAGTGGAAAAGCAGAAAAGCTCTTTTTATTTTTCCAGTGAAAACTAAACCGTTTTTTTTTTTTTGGAACTAAAATATAAGTTATACTATAATAAGGTGACATGAATAATATTGTATATAAGCAAATTGCTAAAGAAGTGTAGTAGAGAAAATAAATCACAGTCACACCTGTGTAGTCTTAATTTACAGCACATGAAGATTTTGCTTAATAATGTTGAAGTGCTGTATTAATGAACAGCTTCATCTGCAGACACTGAAACTTCACATTTAACCTGATGTGCAGTGCAAAGAGTACAAAATTGCTGAGCTGTGTTATTTAGTTGAATTAGCTACAACACAATCACTTGACAGTTTGCTGTGCCGAAGCAGCAGGAGCCTGTCACATCTTGCCTCATTAATAAAATAAGTGGAGCAAGGAGTTTATAAATAGCCAACAATAGGATGTGGTTACAGGGTTTACTGCAAACTCCGTATGCATGAGTGTGAGTATCACAGACTACACTCATTATGAGAAAAAGATGACTTCAGTGTCAATAAAGTGTACTTTTCATAGATCAAGGCAATCTGCAGATGCACTTCTGCACACAAAGCAGTTCAAGTTTTTCCTCAATTCCCTGTAATTACCTGAACATAATATATATATATATATATATATATATATATGTATGAACTCCTTATTATTACTGTCATGTTGAACTTTGCAGTTCTGATAATTCTGATCTAAGCAATATGCAAATGATCAGTCTGAAAGAGACTGTCAAATACTGGAACTTCAGAAGTAAGTTAAGTATTAAATGTTCTTGACCATGTGGATGCTATATAAATATATTACCGATGATGGATTTTAAAACCAGTCATCTAATATTACTGTTAGAATCATGTTAAGCTCCAAGATGAAGATATCTTAACAGGTCAATAAGTCTTTGCACTAATGACTTAATTTTTTCCCCCAAAACTTTCCACATGATAACCAAACCAAACACATGGCATGTAAATGTGTATGCACCTTTTGTATGCTGAGATTTACGAACCTTGGCGTAGCGGCGTAAGAAGCGATACGAAACCGGAATGTTGATTTCAAAGTTCAGCGCCTGTAGGATTTTCGCTTCCATTGCAATAAGCTGATTGCGTTTATAAGCATCATCACAGATATACAGGAAGTCATCGACGCAAGGCGGGAGTCGCTCCTGAAAGGAAATAGAACAATATTAATATAACTAGATATCATGGCTAAAGAATTTGTTGTACTAATAATATATTTTTTTAGTTTAATCAAATTTTACAATAAGTAAATAAAAATAGTTGGTCAATTAGGTGGTTGAATATTTACTTGTGTTGTTCTCTCCCTTGTAAGTTGCTTTAAATAAATATTTTATTACATTTTCAATTAGTCATTTAGCAGATGCTTTTATCCAAAGTGGCTTACAAATTAAAAAATACTGTTAAAGTGTTACATATCTACAAAAAGCTGCCCTTATTTGTATGGATTTCAAGAAATGCATTATGTACCACTTGCCTTTACAACTAAATCAAAAAAGTTAAAAGGTGAAATAAAATAGACAATAAGTGTGTAGTTCATCATCGTTGATTTAATAATTGGTTTCTACTGGACTAAATGTCATGGCCCTCATAAGGTTTCTTTTTTTTTATATAAAAAACAAAATGAATACTCCCATGGAATATAAGCTTTAAAGTGCAAAAATGTAGTGTGTGTTCTACCTCAAACTTGCAAGCAAGCAGCATGGCTGTGGAGCCGATAAGCTGGAGGGACTCCCTGCTAGCCTGAGCCGCTGCCAAATAATGATCAGTCAGCTTTACTGCCAGGTAAAGTGTCTCATGATTCAATTCAAAGTTTTCCTGTAAACAAAGACAAACTAGGTTAAACAATAACAAATGGCCATCATGTTTTCACTACAGCTTAGCAACAAGCATGTGGTAATCACTGAACGAACAAAAGCACACAAACGTACCTGCACCTCTACAAGCCAGTCCACCAGGATAGCTCTCATGCTGGAACTGAGACTTTGCTGGTTCTCCATGTAGTCATGTAATCCAAAGTTCACCTGGATGTTTCAACAAATCATTAAATTGCTAATGAATTAATATTACAAAAATTAACTTAAAAGAAATCACACTCAAAGAAATACTTCCTCACACCAATAGTTTGGTATTACTACATGTACTTAACTTAAAAAAATAAATAAAAAAAAATATATATATATATATATATATATATATATATATATATATATATATATAAAATTTTGATTATGTATGGCTTATCATATATTCACTAGTTCTTGCATAGCAGCAAATAAATCAGAGATGTAATGTAATACATAAATATATAATTTTTAAATGTAGAAAGTAAAAAAATAAATAAAAAAAAACATATACATCTATAAAAGATATTTTTGATTTTTAGGATGAAACAAAGATTCTTTAAAAAAAAAATCTGAGATAAAGGTTGTGGGAAAGGGATGAAGTGTTGTCCGACAATAACAATTAACAAGACTTGTAAAAAAGCCGAGTGTGAATGTACCTCTCTTTTCTTTAAGTAATCAAAAATGTCTTTGGCATATTCCGGTGTTTGTGTGTGGTCAGTTAAAGCTTCAGAGTCAATGTCAAACTCTGGTGGTATCTGGGAAGAAATGCAAAGAGCGGTTTTGTAATAAAAACAGATAGTGTTCTACTAATACACAATTTTGCTCCTGGTCCAACCACAAATATAAATGCTACAGTGGTATCCCTGGTCTTACCTGTGGAGGCAGCAGGTGTGCTGGAATAGGAGCATTGAGAATGGGACTCTCTGGTTTCTCTACCAGGGAATCTGTCTTCTCCGTTTCCTCACTCGAACTCTGAAGCCTGACAGACACAGACCTGGGAACAAAGTGAAACATTCACCCAGAATCATTAGAAGCAAGGTGTAAACACCTAAAACCAGAGAAAGTATTTAATAAAATATTAGAAATATGTTTATGTATTACTGTTTAAGGTTGGCTGTGTTCTTGGAATTTACAGATTGTTTCTTCTGCACTTTCTTGGTTTGATCTTTATTTTTTATAGGATTGCTAAGTTCAAGCTTGTGAGCCTAAAACACAAACAGAATGAAAATGTTTAGGTCATTGAATGAATTTCACACATGAATATTGTGTTCTAGAAGAAGAAATAGAATCAAAGACACATCAACATGATAATTGCACATAATTGAAACCTCGAAAAGGTGTTAGACCACAATCACTTGCCCCATCAAGACAATTAGCATCAAAACAACAACCTACCTTCACCAATGAAGGATTTACCACAATAGAGTGAATAAGTGCAGAATATAGGAAACCAACACTGAAAAACTAGCTCCCAAGTTATCACGGTGGGGTAGTATATATATGCCCAATCTAGAACCCATACAAGAAGCAGGGTTTAAAGTAGGAGCAAGCTAGTCTAAACACTTACTTGCCTCACACCATCATCACCATGATGGAACTGAAGAGATACAAAACACTGAGACACAGCCTAGTGAGGCAACATGAAGAGGATAAGCCATGCACACAAGTCAGCAAAAGCAAGATCATTTAAAATCAGATTTACATTAGTGATGTCGATGAAGGCAGTTCGCTTTCGGGGAGCTCCTTGAGGAGAGGAGGAGGAGCGCTTGACCTGAGAGCCATCCTCCTGGAACACACATTTTTTTTTTTTTAAAGATGCCCTTAAATTAAAATAAAAAAAGAACCACAGAACTATATGTGTATGAATGTGACATTGTATTTTCTCAGCCTACCTGGTTCTCCAAGGACTTCACATGCAACTTTGGTATCTTGGTCACCGTGGACTTCTTTCCTCTTGAAAAAGGCATTGTGTCTTCAAACACAGCAAATGAAAAACTTTTATTAGCTAAAATTAAAAAGCTCTGAAACAGGTTTCCACAGTGAATGCCACTCCTGGCATTGCTAGAACTTAAACTTATAATAATAAAAAAAAATCCTGGTATAACACTTACAACGGTCAATGATATGATGTTAATGTTATTTACTTTTAGCAGACGCTTTTATCCAAAGCGACTTACAAATGAGAACATCACAAGTCAATATTTAGTGTTTGTAGTATTTTTGGCATTTGATGAGTTTGGGGTCATTCAGTCACCTTGAGTCCCCCCCCCCACACACACACACTACACATACATTAGGCAGATAGGGTAGTATAAAAGTTCAATGTAATATATAAAAACTGTACATAAAAGCAGTACATAAACTGTACATAAAAATTTCAAAATATTCCTAAACTTGCAGCTATATGATATACCAAAAACGCTACTGAAAATCAAGCATTGCAAAATATTCTGTATGATCTCACATTGCACCTGTCCTGATTAAAGTCTTAGTAACCTGCAACGGATTAAATCTTAGTTCATCTAAATTAAACTGCACTTGGGAACAATGTGACTTCACTGATCGACCATTAACAAAGCGGTGAGCCACAGATTCAAACTTACCTTCCGCTATTGAACGTCAAACTCCGTTTGTTGCTTCCAAATTTTGTTGCTTAAACAGAATGTAAAGCTACAAGAAAGAAAACACATTAAAAGAAAGTAGCGTGTAACCGCCCTGCTCCTGTAACAGCGCAGTGAGGAACGAGCGTCCAAAAAACCGGCCTCGTGCTCTGATTGGACAAGAGAAACAACAAGCTGACGAATCAGCGTTAAACAGAAATGCTGCTGTTTGAGGGCGGGGCTTATAGTGGTTTTAAAAAGCCAAGTAACCAATAGAAACCTACATGTGCGGTTGTTTTGATCACAGAGGAAGACGTTAATTGTTATTTCTTGAAATGTGTAAAATCTGAATAAAATACGTTAAAATTAGAATAAAATACGTTGTTTATATGATCCTCCAATAATTATTAACGCTTTGCCATTTTAAACATAAATAAACATAGCAACGTTTTTTTTTTTTTTTGTAAATTATTTCACATTTATCAGCACTTACTTATATATAGATAAAGCATATGTCACATCACGCAAAATTACTTTTTTATGTACATACATATTATATATAAATGTACCCATATTTATATAACAATAATATGTATATCACTGTTCATGCTATACCAATGAATGTGTGCTACAAAATTAATCCATAAAGCCAATACTGACACTTATTCATGGATAAACACTGGACAATGGGCCCACCTGCCCCCAAGCGAATGGTAATGTCCAGAGAGACATTTCAGACAGTTACTCATAGGCTTAACACAGCTACAGCCATAATTAATGCTTCCACAGAAACCCAGTCAAAACACTGCATTCCTTGTTAAGATCTATGAGCTAATAAAGTGAACAACAATTATACTACTGTATAGCTTCTTTATTTAGGGAAAATACTTTTTTTTATGGTTTTAAAAATAGCTTAAAAGTAAAGTTATAAATGATTAATAAAAGTGTGTATTATTAAACTCTCGTTTATTTCTTACATTTTTTTTAAGTATTATGCAGAACAATGTACAGTATAATTTATAAAGTACACAAGTATGACATACAAATAAGTGCTAAGTATAAAAGTTGATCTGATTAAGTATTTAGTTTTCTAAGATCTAGTACACTAAAGCAATAAAATAATTTTGTTGACTAGCTAACACGAAGACACATATACAGTCAGTACAAAAATACATAAAAATAAAACATGGACTCTATTCCACATTAATAAATAATAATGACCATGTTTTCTAAAGTCAGCCAGTCTGACAGAATGTATTTACTTCCCCTCACCTCCATAACTACCTTTTTCTGAACACATAAATATGTACTCAGACACATGCGTGCGCACTCACAGGAAGTAAGCTTAGGATCATAAATGCAAATTTAGTTCTGACATTTTCACTTCTGCTTGGCCTCGTAGTAACGTCTAGCTCTCGGTGTGAAGGTATGAACAAGTTCTTTTTTATTGAAGTGCATGTTACCTTGTTTCAAACTGCTTTTCTCATTAAAGAGACTAAGCATTTTAAGTACTTTCTTTTAAATGTTAAAAAATAGCATTTTGTAATATAGATGAGTGTTTGATTGACTTACACAACCTAACAAAACATTTAAACTGCTAGGTGCAAACGTGAAAATGTGCTATGTGCTATTTAAATGATCCCTTTGGGAACATCTCCACTCCACACATTTTCTTAGCCGTTGTGCATGCATCGAGATAAGTGATGTCTGAATTGTTCTCATTTTTAAAATCTTTCCAGCTGCCCTTAAAGCTTGTAGTTTCTCTGGTGTCTGATCTGTTTCGTGTTTGACCTCACTACTTCATGGTTCTAATAATGTCATTCAGATTTATGCTTTACTTGTATTCACTCATATGAACATAAAAAATAACAACAGAATGCATAACAGGTTAGCTTCCTGAGCTTTCTGTTTACAAAGAATGTGAATTACAGGTCGATTTTTTTACCTTCTGGAAAATTGTGGATCATTTCTTTAAAAAATATACTTGCTCTTTTTTTAAGTAAAGCAACAATTTGACCCATGAAGCCAACAACTAAATATCAAAGCTATTTTCTTATGCAGATCATTGCTCAGTTTTCTGGCAGACCTTCATAAGCAATTAGAAATATGTCACATGTGGGGTCTAATTTAGGGAAGGCATAAAATAAAATCTATTAATTAAAGGTTTCTCCTTGAAAACCCCAAGGCAAGGACATGCAACACATAAAGCCCCTGTGATAATAATCACTGCAATAATCATTTTAAACAGTGCTTACTGGCTTAGTGTGTAGCAACTCCTCCAGATAACCATTCTTCATCATATAGTCAGTAAATTTAAATAATTAAATGTCATAATGTGACAAAAGTTTCCATTTGAACTCAGCATTGATGTCTGCATCCTTTACTCAGAACACACTGCTGATTAGTGTAAACAGTCACCGATACACAAACCGCATTTCTTCCTGTTAGTCACATGGTAAAGTCCCAGAAACTGTTCTTTTTGCTGTGGTTTGTAGTGCTGCTTGTAGCTGCTTTTGCAATAGATTTAGTTGTTTTTTTTATTTTGCTAAGGATGAACTGTGAATAAAGAAATGGGTTCTACTCTGCATGGTGAAGCAGATTTTTCTTGCTCATGGCAGTTTTATTTTTGTCGGTCATTACATCTCAACAAGTCACAGAAACACCATTCTGAAATATTTTTTAATAAAAAATAATATGTTTCTAAAAGTATTTAGCTACATGAAATGGAAATGTTTATGGCTGAATTGCTTTAAAACTTTTAACAATTAACATTTAAGCATTTGTTTTAAATAGATGAATATCGACGACTGGCTGTGCAGTAAAATAAAACTTTGCCAAATAACCGCCAGCACACAGCTCACCTCTAATTACGAGCAGGTATGATTTAATATTATATTAGCAAATAAACTAAGATTAAAGTAGGGACAGCAAAACCCTCAGGATTACATGACACTAACCTAAATGGTCAAGAAATATTTTGGTAACTATTGAAAATAATAGATTTTAAAATTATTATTAGGGAGCTCTTATAAGGAGTCCTCAGTTGAAGAGTTTTAAGTAATCCCAGTCTAATAAAATAGACTTTAGATGTAGGTCAGAGTCATGTAACCCTATTAAACTATGAGCTGAGTGTGAATACCGTGATGCATTATTTAAAATAAGTGTGTCTATAAAATTCGTAGGATCCAGCTGCAGTGGTGATTAATGTCCAGTCATATCCTAAACCATCTTACGATCCATCATGTATCTTTCTCACACTGGAATCCTACTGTTCTACACTAGAGGAAATACATGGTAAAAGATCAAATGTCAACACAATCTATCAGGATCAGACAGCTCAAAGACCAAAACTAGCAGGAGTAGTTCTTCACCACTTTGCAGAGGTATTATCTGAAGATATTCTTGATTCAGTTTTTGAAGAAAAAGGCACCCAATTCACAAACATTGGAGAATTGTATCATCCAGATGCAAACAATGTGCCCACATCAATAAAGTGTAAGGATGAGTTAGCTCAGAAGCTAGTATTTGAGATCTATAAGAATGCCCTGGAGGAGATAACCAGGCCTGATGAATCACCTGAAGAAAATTCCGAAGAGCAATCAGAGCTTCAAGCAAAATACTTGAAGGAAAAGGGGGTCAATAAAGAATATCCCAATGAAAAATTGTTTCTTCATTCCTCTGTGGATCTTTATGAGGAACAAGAAGACATACTGGAAATGGTCGAGAATAACAAAATGGAGGTAAATGACAGCACACAAATCCACGGAAGACCATTTTATGAGTCATGTTATAGAGTTCAGCACACAGACTTAACCACAAACCCAAATATAATAAGCGGAATGACCCAGATGGGTTCCCTGGACTACCCTGATGCCCCTCCAAGTACTCCGTTAATTCCAGAATTGATAAAGAGTCGTGCCAGTTTTACTAGGAAACTGAAAGGTGGACTGGCTAAAGAGTTCCTTCCTTCACCCCCTCCTCCAACCCCTCGAGATCAACAAGCTGGCACAGACAAAACTGAGTTTATGCTACGCCTGATGCAATCTCTGTCCCTGGCATGCTCACAGCATGGGAGTTTGGATGAGGAAAAGACGGAAGGACAGTTTCAAAGTGGGATATTAGACTATGCTGCACAGGTCTCAGCAGATATCATCCGTTCCATAAGCACCACCACCATAAGCCACGATACAAACAGAGAAGCAGCTGTCAGAGGATTACAGTCTTTAGCCAACCACTTGGCAGAGGAGATCATTATAACGTCTATAGCAGAGGTGATGGAGAATGGACAAGCAAACAGAAAAAGATGCCTGTGCAAAGACAAAGCATCGTGTTCTCAGACTGGTACAGACAGAAAAAGCCAGGCTACTTTATTGCCAACATCGAGCCTTGGTACTCGATCAGGGGAGACATTGGGGAACTTGGCAGACAGGATTATTGATAACACAATCAATCAGGCTTTTTCAGAGCTGAGAAGTGATGTACTTCAGTGTGCTATGATTAAACACTTCCCTAGTCAAATAGAATCAACGGTATGTCCGACAGCGAAGGATTACAATTCCTATCAAATTACAACCACTAATTGCTGCAGTGGAAATGCTATGCATGATACCACCAGGTCAACAATAGAACAGTCATTTGCTGCATATATTGTACAAAAGTTGCTTGAGTGCTCCATAAAAGAAGCATCAAAACACCTCATGCAGTGCCATCAAATAAAATCAGATACCCTGGGTTTCTCAGAAGCATCCCAGTCTATTTATCTCACAGGCATCGTATCTAATATACCGTGGAGTGATATAGAGGAGCTGCAGTGTGTCTTGCTCTGGATTGCAGCCTCTTGTTTGGGAATTTCCCTGCTACAGATTGAGCTTCCTGACATCCATTATAAACAACAGGTATGCAACATTTACATTTTAATAAACACCTGCTATAATAATAATGTCAACCATGTTGTGTTGATTACATACAAATTCAACTTCTGCCAGGCATGAGACACTTTGTGTGATAAAAACTAAAATCTGTAAATTATTTTCCATCCTTTTAACCTTGAAAGCCATCTCCTTTTAATAACCATGAACACTGGGAAAGAGGATACAATTATTTACACTGAATATAGTTAAATACAGTGCAGCATTTTCAAATATAAACACTTATAAATGCTATGAAAAATTTTCTGTTGTTTTTTTCTTTTTAGTTGTGCAGTCTATCTGAACAAGCCTTGGCTTATGACTGGACCATAAGTGACCTGATGGTGTCACTCTTTCAGCACTGTGAAAACATCCGAACTGCCAGCAGAGGGCACTCTAAGATTTCTACCTCTCTCCTGGGGCATCTGCAAATCCATATGCTTATGGGCTAAAGTCATAAGCTGAATAAGTTTTGTTATAAATTCTGCCATCTGTTTTAAATTATGTCACCATTGTTCTGAATGTCTTTATTAACATACGGTGATGGTTATGTGGGCAAGGACGATTTGAACAGATGTTTATGATCCTGTTGACCTTGGCTGTTAAAGTTCCCAGTTAGAGCATCATTAGAAGTCAATCATTTCTAATGAAGCAGCACACATAGTTGAAACATTTATATTTAACTAAGGATTAGAAGAGATGCTTTATTTTAAAAAATGTCTGAAGTCATAGGAGCAGTAAGGACAGAAATGGATAAGAACAGCATCAGATATCGCCGGGGTGATTCCATTAGACGTCTCCTACATTCCACATTCTCAGTTGGTCTCCACTTAGTAACGCCCTTCCGAATTGACAACTTGGAAGAAAACGACATTCAAGATTAACAGAACGATGAACATCTGCTAAAACTGTGGCCTCCCTGATAATCATCACCTTATGTTAATAAAAAGTGTCTTACCAACAAGGAATTGACATTAGACAGATGTATCTGTCTGTTCCAACCGAGTTCATATTAACACAATATTATCATCACACTGACAAATATGGGTGGAAGTTTAAATTAGCCCAGTTTAACTGTCGTTGTGACCAGACATTACAGACCTAATTTGAACTCTAATTCAATTTTACGACTGGCACATCGTTTTACATTGCATATGTTAAACCCCCATGTCGTGTGTTCGTGATGATCTAAAGGTTTTAGACAAAAAAGTCCAAATAAAATGTTAATATGATGCCATCATCTTCCCTTTCATGATTGAAATGGTTGTTTAGAGACTGCTAAAGTAGACTTTTACAGCATTCCATTAATACTCCCAGAGCTGAGATACCTAACTTGGCAGGAATGCGCTTTAGTGAACTCTTGCCTCCCACTCTCTCCCACTCTTGGCGACCACCACTCAAACGTAACAACAACCATACATACTGACACACACGCTCACAGGCTGCTGACAGTGCAGCTGCGGTCCAGGGAAGACACAATGGATCCACGCCTGTTGCAGCATCTGGAGAAGTATTTATTTCAGTTTCTAAGGGAGGTCCAACTTCCAAAAAAAAACAAAAAAAACAGGGAAAAGCAAGAGAGTAAGCGAAAGAGTTTAAAACATGACCACAGAGAGAAAAAGATTGGGTGATCACAAAAGAGCTAAGATGCATGAGGTTGACTGGATCACGGGAGCCTGGAGAATCTCCCAGTTTCTATCCAATCTTTTCCTGGGAGTTATATCACAGAGATTTATTTTCCTCCAGCAAACGCCAGAAATATGTACTTAAAAGTTCCCTTTGCCAGATCAGGCCTCATGGACCCCTGTACTTACTCACTTCCTTACACTTACTCACTTACAGTTACTTTACGTGCCAATTCATTAGATCCAACACTGACCCACTTCAATTGATTGAGTGATGGCTGATGGAAAACAAGCTATTTTATTTAATGGAATCATACAAGTGGTGGGAATGGGGTCCAAAACAACCTGTAAGATGGAATAAATGTTAACAAATTAGGGGAAAAGTTTAGAGTATGTTTACTGGAAAGAGCTGGGAGTCTTGTGTGTTAAGGTCTGTTATGGAAATGACAGGAAAGCAGGAAATCTGACATTGTTTTTGGATCACCTACGCTGAAGATCAAAGTGAACTCAAAATATACATTTGTACATTTATGGTCTCTGTGACAGATGTCAGTGCAGAGGGCTGCCAGATTGGGAGGTTTTTCACTCAAGCAGACTATTTTTAAATCCCACTGATCTGGGAAAAGATGCCTGTCGTCTTGTAGATAAATTGGACTTGGAACCTTGAGGGTTTTTTTCTACTATATCATTCGGTTGAAAAGTTTCAATATGGGCTAGAAACACAGTCGATCCAATCTGGCAGCTTAGATGCCACACATGTTAAGAAAGGAACTGTCTTCTGTCCTGTATATTACAAAACATCTGTCTTCCATTTCTCTTCAGTTAAAACAAAGCTATAGCCCAGACCATGTATGGGTGTTAAATTGAATGCCAACTTTGAGCTGGCCTGTTTTCAAGTGTTTGGGTGAGTCAGACTCAGTGAACACAATGATATCGGGGCAACCGAGCTGAATTCAAATTGTGCTGGTTGAGGATGCTTTTCTTCCTATAGAAATAACTATATTTTAACCAGGTGAGAGTTTATTTATAAATAATTAGCATTTACCTGTCACAACTTAAAATAAAGTGGATACCCAACGTACAACCCAAACATCTTTTAAAAAAACATGTCCAACTTGGGATAAAAAAGAGAAAACAAATTCAAAATGCTGGAAATGGGTAGCACAGTGGTTTACATACCTAACATAATACCAATGGACCACTCTGGTTAACTGTTTCTTTATACTTTTACGTCACCATGTCGATGAATTATTAGGGTGAGAATGGAGCTAAACAGCCCACTGGCAGAAAAGTTTTGAGCCTTGTTTTCTATGCATTTGTATATTTCTTTAATTTTGTTTTATAATTGCTAATTTATGTCTTTTTATGTCATGATATAAATAACTTAATTGTAGAATAGTGCTTTGTTTTGTGTACATGCAATAAAGATGTATTATTTGTTTAAGGGAAGAAAACGGTTTCAGAGTAGTATACATGCCTTTCATGAAAAATTATTTTTTAATTATGCAGTATACAGAAACAACACAGCAGTAAAGTCATGGGTAATGTTGTGCCCTTGAGCAATTTATTTAAACCCTGAATTGCTTGATTTTGTGATTAAGTATTTATTGTAAATCATTGCAGATTGGCTGTTTAATTTTAAAGATAAGAGCACATTTCAATTACAATTTTTACATTTAAATATATAAACATATTGAAATTATTGTGCTAAGCCAAGTGTCCAAGTAATAAAGGCTTGGGGTGACCAAATTAGTTTAAAATGTCACTCTCCAAAGGCTTATTAGTATCATTGTACTAATGATACGGTGGTGCTGTGTTGATAAGGGAATAGCAGTTTACAGCTTCAAAAAAAAAAAAAAAAAAAATCAATCAAGGCCAACACAATTTTCACAGGAAGAGGTGGCAGGTTTTCATGACTTCATCACAAACTCTTTAAAAATCTCTTAAGCAAAGTGACAGTTTGTATCCAAACAGGGTCTATACATAATGTAATTATTATATCATTTAGCAGACACTTTTATCCAAAGTAATTAACAAGTTTCCCCAACTTGATGGTTGAGTTCAGAATACAGGGGCAGTCATAATACAGCACCCCTGAAGCAAGGAGCATTAAATACCCACATTGATAACTTTTAGTGGACCTGGGATTTGAACCAACAACTTTCTGTTTGATAGCCCAACACGCCAACACTGAGCTACCTCAGCCCCAGTATGAAAAACAATTAATTATGCGTTTATTGCAATGGGAAGATAATAATAATAATATTCTATAAAAGCTACAATTATTTGTTTTATAGTCCTCTTCCTACATTTGTTTTAATGGTATCATTATGCCAAACACTTTACTGAAGTTAAGGCCATTGTGACCCTAAGAATTAAATAGTTAAATAGATTTCTTGTGATACCACAAGCATAAAAACAATCCAATTGCTTCTTTATACATTTATAGAAAATTGTTGTATTCTGAACTATAGGTACAAAAATGATCTATAACTTAAATTGGCAGCAGTCTCATACTGCATGTTTATAAATTGTGTGTGATTCTGTGTTATGGATTCAAAAAGAAGTATATTCCCGAGTCGGCTGGATGAACTGAAGGGATATTTGATGGGTTACATTAAAATATCCATCAGTAGTATACGTCTGGGAAAACTATTTATTAAAGTCATGTTTGCTTTGACACACAGCCAAAAACTCTTTTAACTTAACTAAAGATGTTTTTCCTTTTATAATGACTAAGGCATAGAGAATACCCAGAGAAGTGTGTGGATGTTTTGTGGTCCTTCATTTGAGTTTATCTCAAGTGTGGACAAGAGTCTATGCTGTGTGGAATGTAAGAGATAAAAGATATTTATTTAAAAGACTAAGGCATAAAGTTTAGATGGGGAGCCATAAAACTAGAATTTCTCATTTCTTTTATCTCTTTCATTTTCTTAAAATCATAAACAGAAAACAAAACTGCCATCTAATAACGGATATGTTTTAAGTCACTCGGGGGAAATGTAAGATAAAGTGACATGGTAAAAGACTTCCATTGTGATTCTTTTCACTCCCTCTGTTTTAAGTACATTCCTTAAATAAACTACATGGTTTACCTAAAGGTACACCAGCCAAAAGACCAGATGAGAAAAAAAAGGTTAAATGCAGCTCCATGACTAGTTTGGCAAAATGAATCTTAAAAACAGGTTTGCGTCCATGTTGATCATGTAAGACATACAGAATTACATTTTGGCTTCAGCTGTTAAGTCCTTGTGAACAAAGAATATATTGGAACTTTTTTAACCTCTTTGCACCACCATTTAGTCACGTGCATGCACTCAGAAGTCATAAATCAACTGCACCAGTGGGGGTTATTCAAACGGTTGAACAGGAATTCAGATGGATATAAACAAATGTGGGACTCCAGACTGGTTTCTTTATTCAGCCACTTCAGCATACAGTAAACTTATTTAAAATGCTGATGACTGTTTTTCAACAAAATATCCTGTTCTCCAAATATTTACCCTTTTATAACAGAAAAATTTGATTATTTATTATTATTGTTAATACGTGTCACCAGTAACATTCCGTTTTTGAACAATATTTTCCACAGAAATTACCAAACAGTATTTTTTTCTTTAGACAAGTGACAGCACAGTAATTAAGGAACTGAAGACCTGACCAGAAAGTCAATTAATCTAATACCAACAGTTACCAAAGTTTTACTGCTGGGTTTCTAAGAAATGCCCTTAACCCTGAGTTGAGCTTTGAGGTTTGTATGATGTAAAAACTTAAAAATTACTTAGAAAAAGTAAAAAAAAAGCTAAACTCTGTAAATGTATATTATCACCACTCTTATGCATGCATGAACAGAGAAGCAATTCTTAATAAACAGCTGTGCCTTAATTCTACATATAGCAATAAATTAGTATAAATGAATAAAATCCATATACTAGCCAGATATTCAGAAGTAAAAGTACCAATATCATATTAAAATATACTTAATTATTAAATCCTGCTTTAAGATTAAAAGTTTATATGTTTTAATTTGGTAAAATCCGGTTGCTTTGACTGGTGTGAAACATATGACATCATGAAATGATTAATGATGAAATATCAGTGTAGGAGCATTTTCCTGCTGTAGAAGTTGGAAGTGAAGCAAATTTAAACTATATGTAATTATACATTTAGAAACTTTAACTCAAAAACGTATAATTAAGTTTTAAAATGACTATTTAGGAAGTAATAAGGAAATAAGGAAAGGAAAAACCTTGGAGGGAAAATCTGTTTTAATCTTTGGACTTCTCTGATCATTTTGGCTTTGAATGAGATATTTGAATATTTAAACATTTATTTAAATAAAATGTACTTATAACTTAAGTATTTAGGGTGGGTGTGTACTGAAGGTCAGAAGGCATTGATTTATTCTTTAGTAGTTATAAAATAGTTGTATATTTAGTACTATATTATTAAATAGTTATATAAAAGTTACATTACGCGGCACGGTGGCTTAGTGGTTAGCCTCTTAGCGCTAGGGATTCCCGGTTCGAATCCCCATCTGGGTGGAGTTTCCATGTTCTCCCCGAGTCTGTGTGGGTTTCCTCCGGGTTCTCCGGTTTCCTCCCACAGTCCAAAAACATGGATGAAGTCAATTGAATTCTCAAAAATTGCCCCATATAGAGTGTATCTGTGTGAGCGGGAGATAATGAATTAATGAAAGAAGTTACATTACCTATTGTGTAAAAATTGATAGGCAAAAATAAAGAAACAAAATAAGTTACTATTATATATATATATATATATATATATATATATATATATATATATATATATATATATATATATATATATATATATATATGTGTGTGTGTGTGTGTGTGTGTGTGTGTGTGTGTGTGTGTTAAAATAAAATAAAACACACACACACACAATTAGCTCACTTAAGTAAATTGTTATTAGTTACTGTACATCTCTGTCGGGCGCCACAAATCAAAGACGATATATTACCACAACTTTAACTTTCTTATCCTAACCTGTGGTCCCAAAGGTAACACGAATGCTTCAAGCATGCCTGTATTCACGCAGCAGTTTATCAGTGAGCTGCACTGATTTAATTGTTTGTTCGACAGAGATTTGTTTGAGAACTTCAGCACATACAGAGCACATGTGTAGGGAGCAGGGAGTGATTTGGGATGCAGCCATTGTTCTGGTCCGTGTTGAGACTCGCCCTGCCTCCTTCTGCTTCTGCTCGCCAAAGAAACTCTGAGCCCGTCTGACCCTCCTACAGCCCCGAGCTCAATGAGCACCAGCCTTCTCAGCACCCGCGTTTAGTTTCCTCTGCTCCTCACTCCAATCCAGGAATGCCATGGCCACTCAGGCCAACCAGGACTATTTCCGCTCGGTCAGCAGCGAGTCCACCACCTACATGATGGTGCCGGCGAACGGCCGCCGAGACTCTCCGTCCAAGCTGTGGCTGGTCATGGTGGTGATCGTGGTGGTGGTTCTGCAGATCGCCTCCACCACAGGACTCTTCCTTTATCTAGACATGTCTCTGTCTAAGGTACGCTTCGGCTCAAAGCTGCTGTGCTTGTGCAGAAAGCATGAGCAAACTTTTTATCTACTTTTTTTTCTGTTCTTTCTGTAAAAAGTTGAGAGTAATTCAGAAACACAGAGCAGATTTCACTGAGGGCTGAGTGGAGCGACGCACGGAAGCATCAGTTTCTTAATATTATCGTTTCTGTTTATTTATTTGTAAACGATCGGATCTCACCCTGAATTGCTGAAAAAAATAAAAAAGTAATAGAAAAGCTACAGAGTCACAACAAAATTCATTATGTGTCGCTGTAAATGTGTATATATATATATATATATATATATATATATATATATATATATATATATATATATATATATATACATACATACACACACACACATATATATATATATATATATATATAAGTATATATACACACACACACACACACATACATACACACACACACAGCGACACAATGAATTTTGTTGTGACACTTTTGTAGCTTTTCTATTACTTTTTTCAACTATGCAAAACTTAGTAACTATAATTACTAAGTTTTGATTTTGTTGTTTTCACACCTGCATATCCCTTATTTCTCATCAGATGTTTTGTATTTACAGTTATTCATGATTTAAGGGATGTTTTGTGTCCATGCTTCAATGTTAGTGAACTGTCAGCACAGCCATTCTCATTTGGACCTGCACCCAACGCACTGCACACTTTCACTGTGGAGCAGCACAGTCTACTAATAATCATCCAACACAGAGGTCTTTAAAATTGCCATACAATGACACTTTACCATTCACTAGTTATCAAATTGAATAAAGCCATCCAGACCAGGCTGATGTAGATACACAGAATATGGTCATGTGCATCCCTATTGTTGATTGGTTAGAAAATATTGTGACAAATGAAATTGTCTATACAAATCAATATAATATTAATTATAATTGTATTCGACATGGCTTGTAATTAAAGTAAGGAATCACAAGATTTAACATATTAATATTACAGTTGTGTTTTTTATATAGATCGAATGCTAATTTGATGATCTGTAGGTGTGGGACAAAACCATTTTACAGCTAAACATTCTGACATCACTATATTTACATTATAAAATTTGTCTACGGACCAAAAACTGGTAAAAAAAGAAAGAAAAAAAAATCAAATGTAACAAGTTATTAGAATAACTGAATTGAGGAATATTATATTATATTATATTATATTATATATTATATTATATTAATAATTGTAAAATAATTATGAATAATTGTAATTAACTGACAATTAAATGAAAATTACGATGAATTAAGGGCACATTTAGATAAAAGCGAAACCATTAATGTTTATTATTAAATAGAAACTGGTTTAAATAAATGCATGTTATGCTTTTTTTTTTTAGCAACGCATGTATGCAGTGAATGTAAAAAATGTTGATGCTCTACATTGTGATGTGTGTTCTGTGGTGAAGTAGCTTTAGAACAACAACAACGCATGTTGACGGAGCAGGAAAAATGTTGGGGGATTTTTGCATTATGCAGTTTTTAGTGCCCTGTTTTTCTTAATTGACTGTTTGCAGATGGAAATGCATCTAAAATAGATCAGAATGAGTGCAGGCCAACGTTTCACCAGCTACTTGATGTATTTACTCAGAACTCAGACGAGTGAAGCATGAGTCCTTGAGCAAAGTAGAAAATCTGAGCTGTATTTGTTACCATTTTACCTTTTTAGTGGCTTAAATCTAAAACGATGCCTTGTGAAGAGCTGCACTTCAGCCGACTGTTAAAGAAGGAAACAGGTTATTGTTTTGGCATCTGTGGAAAGTTATTCTCTTCTTCTGTTATTATTTGTAGGGGACTTTTCCCTGTTTGTGTGCTGATAGCCATAATTCAGTCAAAAAATAGAAACTGTGGTTAGTGTTAGGGAGTCAGCTGTTCTAAGGCACTGAGGCTACGCCAAGGACAGTTTGGATTTTGGTGGCTAAGTGACGTGCAAGGCATCATTGTTTTCCTCGTTTTTGCTTGATGAGATAAACCTGTGTGCTTTCAGTTACAATTAATACATGTTCCATCAGTTAGAAGTGATATTCGATTCCTCAGCCCAATTCAGCCCCCCAATCTAAGAGATAAGAGAGAATCAGATTGGAAGCACTCTTTAAACAGACTCTACATTTCCGTTTCTGTAATCTGCTGTATTGGGTTGAGATGCCATCATGTGTAGTGGAGCGTATCTGTCTTGTGAAAGAAAGAAGAAAGTTCAGCTCCTGGTCACACTCAGGATGGTAAACGGACAAGAACACGGAAGAAGAAGTCATGTAGGTAAGGGTATGACACTGTCATGGCAGTGGCTTTAAGATCTAATTCAGTACAGAGTAAAGAGGCCTAAAGCAACGCAGCTGCCAGAACGGAGTCACTGGGTCTTTGGTTTGGGTCACAGCAGCCGAAGCCGAGTCTGTGACTAAGCTGCTTTAGTGCTGAGTACGAGTCAGGAGATTCAGTTACACGTGTGGCTGCTAAGCCCACAGAGACTCGTCCTCCCACCCAGGTCTCATCCCTGTGCTCACCGAGGCGTCTAAAAAACCCTCAACAATAATAATTACATACAGTTCTGCTGCCCATCAGTTATCTCTGACCTGCTTCCACAAACCTGATGATTTGCTAATATTATATTACTTTCTTAAATCCAAATTTCTTTTTCCCCCTTCTTTTTTTTGTTATTCCAACTTTCCTTCAATTTAATTCAATAAGCTTTACTGGCATGACTTTAATATTGGGTAATATATTGCCCGTTTGTCGATCCGCATGTCTTCCTTAAAGTTTCTCTCTTTTCTTCTTTCCTCCCTTTCCTCAGTTCATCCATCGGATTTCTTTGATCTTTTTGACAATTTTCTTATTTCTGAATTTGAATCAGATGATTTTTGTCGTACTCCGCACCTCCCTTCCGCTCCCAGTCTGTCTGTCTGCCTGTCTTTCAGTTTCTTTAGTTTATTTTGTCTGTATTTTGTGTTTTTACCTTTCATCCACTTCTCTTTTTC
Organism: Corydoras maculifer; assembly: GCA_019802435.1. Taxonomy (NCBI): domain Eukaryota; kingdom Metazoa; phylum Chordata; class Actinopteri; order Siluriformes; family Callichthyidae; genus Corydoras; species Corydoras maculifer. The sequence continues at coordinate 2,522,479 of JAFMOD010000064.1, read as the reverse complement.
TTTCTCTTTCTTTTCATTTGTGCTTTTGTCCCTGACTGTTGATTTCTCCTTCATTCTCTTTATTGTTCATTCTTTTTTAGGTTGTTTTTTCTTTTGCTCCTTTCTCTTTACGTTTTTTTGTCCGTCATCTCTTCTGTCATCACTAACTTTTTTCCTCACAGAAATCTTATGCAGCAAAATTTGGCTGTACTTCATTATGGCTTCATGTTACAGTAAGTTAGCTGGCCTCAGGGGATATAGATGTTTTCCAGTGGGACCCAAGTTAAGGACTAAATAAATCCACAGTGTTAAAAAATGAAATGCAGTACTTGTTCCCACTACAAGCTCTAGATGGATTTCTTTGACTTAGATGCTCTGCTTTATTTTTTATTGCAGTAAGAACTATTTGAAAGAACCAAAACATCTCATGCTTCCACAATACTTTTGTTGAAATATCTCAGTTTTCTTCCCATGCCCAAAAATGTTTTGTAATAAAACAGGTTTTATTATCTGATTCCTATCAGTTTTGTAGAGTATATGAGGGCTCTGTGGTTCTCTCTTTTATGCACACAAGAGCAGTCTTAAGAAAATATTTACACTGATTCAGACTAGGCAGATTACTTGAAGAAAGTATGAAGAGGCACTCTCTACTGCTGAGAGAATCAGCAAAAGTAGAAAGAATCAAAGGGGTTTGATCAATTTTGTAAGCGTGCCCTTCAGCCCCCCAGCGAACACATGCACACAGCTGTAGCCTAATGAACACTCTTCAGCACTAATGGAAATATCTCGTGCTCACACATGCTGGAGCAGCCAGATGGGATGGTCTAACGGCAGCATTGTCCTGGAAGCATGTAAACATCTCTGCTCCGGCTAACGTTATCAAGACTTGTAACAACAATATTGCCAAAATAAGGAGACATGGCCGTAAACTAGAACTCCTCTTTACTCCAGCAAGGCTCCGGATAGATAGATGCTATCTCTACATAATGGTCCATTAAGCATCCACACAGCATACAGCACAGCAGGTTCTCCTGGCTTTTCAGATGCATTTTTGGGAAAAAAAATCTAGTACTGAATATTTTCTTCCCACATAAAATCAGATGTGCCTTCCTTCTTTAGTTTGATCAAAGTTAGTTAAGAAATAAAGTTTGGGAGGGCTTTGTTATTGCAGATCAATTATACAAATATTTTAATTGTGCATGCTGATCAGTCTAAATTACATAAAGACTGCGTGAGCATTAATTAGTAACTAAGGGGTAATTACTAACAGTGTCTTGCTAGGAATGTCATAAATGGTTTAATGGCAAACCATTAAAGTTTGGTGAGCCACAGTCAAAGGCAAAAAGACCAGCAGGCAGCGGGAGTCTTGTGGAAGAACCTTAGCCACCACAATGAGCCTCGTCTCCGACGGTCATTTACGAGAAATTTACAAGCCACTGAGAACAGGCATATAAAAAGAGATTATGCATGAGTTTTAGTGACACTTGTCATGATTGTTTTCTTTGCTGTACTTAGGTGTGACCTATAATATTGATCTGCTGAGGTCAACTTCTTTCCAAGAATTCCAAACTCATACAGGGAAGTGAAACCTTCTCTACACCTCTCAGTCTTATCTGAAGACACTCCCTTCTCTAATGCAGCGAGTGATTTCTGAGAAGCGTGGAAATAGTAGTAAACTGATTTTTACTGTTCACTTCCTTTAAGTTTTGTTTTAGTTTCCAGCTTGCTCTAAGCAAAACAATTAAGCAGCTGCTGTTAAAATAGGCACGGTGATAAAACATTTTAACACTGAAAATAAAATCGAACA